>APFE030611980.1:0-12911 GCA_000404065.3 Pinus taeda | reverse complement strand
AAACTCAACCTTAACTATTATCAACCTCATTCTTTAAACAACCAAGGAATTGATCACGAAGAACAAGTGCTTGCAAGGAAAACATAGCAACCAACACATGAAAGACAATTAACCTTCACTGAGGTTATTGGACTCAACAATGATAGACCATGGGATCTCTACATCCCAACCAACATATAATACATATGCTCATCATCCACTAGACTAGGCAGTGCTATGCAGAATACACACCACACAAGGATTCTTCCCCAAATCCCTCAAATCACATGAACATAGTTGTTCCAGGAATACCAAATCATGTCTCCTAATCAATGGTGATGATATGATACAATCAACTCACTGCCCTTCAGGAAGTTATGCAAAATTGAAGGAAATGCAACTTTCAAGGACACAACCACCAACTATCCAAACCTTCCTGATGCCATGCAACAATCACATGCATTAACAAGGCATTAGTCACAAGAACATGTCGAACATCCATGCAGTTAATATACAATCCAACTAACATTGTGAGTAGGATACCACCCTGCTCACCTTAAGGCATTTTAGCTCCATCCAAAAATGAGATATCCATGCATTATTACCATGCAAGTGGTAAATCAATCTTAGACCAACTTTTAACTCCTAAACATTAGCCTAGATAACTTACTAAAGATATATTAAGAAATCATTTTTTGGAAATTCTGCTATCACTTACCCATGATAGAGCCCATCCAGTCCAAGTGTTGAACTTGGATGCTCTGATACCACTTTGTAACACCCCCTTCCTAATCCATTACACAAATAGAGTTAGAAGGAGGTAGTTACTATGCAAATCCAGCTCCCAAGGTACAATTATGGAAACGAGACCTAACAATTTTGACCTTTTTAGAACTCCTCTATACTCAGAATCACCATCACCATTATGTTCATCTCGTTGAGACAAACCCGGTGATATAAAATTTTGCCTCAATCCGACCTCCAAATTGAGAGATGTGGCCTCTAAAAGATAGGCTCCAATTTCCCTTGCCACATCATCAAGTTGTGACATGGCAGCCTGTCGTTGGTCCACTTGACAGTCGGGGATGGACTTATGTGCTAGCACACCATTTCCTATTTCCAAATGCTAGTTGGGGTTGGCCCTCACCTGCATGCACAAGTTAAGTTTTGTTCACCTCCCCAAACCCTGATTATCGACCTGCGACAGGGTCTTGACCTTTGACCTTCAACTTAGTCGGGGTCAACTCTAGTCTTCCACCTGTACCTTTTTTCACTATCTCGACCTCTGTCTTAGGTCAAGGTCAACATCACACCATTTCACCTGCACCCTTTTCCAACTGCTCTAACCCCCAACCAGTGGGTCAAAGACTTATAATTTTTATTGTTTTTCTAGCATTACAGTGCATTCTATGGTCCAATTTTCTTCAAGGGTTTTTGAGGTTTCTAAGGTCTTTCAAGGGTTAGTGACCATACCTCAAGGCCACTGAAATCTAAGGGAAAATTATCATGAAAAAATGATTATCATTCACTCAAGGAAAGTCACCAAAACCAGAGTCACTTCCAAGAGTGATTCTCCTAAAGATACATAGGAACAAACAACTCTGCAACAACATGAAAATCAACCTTCCTGACTCTATCAACCTACCCAGTTAAGTAATAATGAACATAGATTCACCATTACCATGAATGCATTAATAATTAAAGTAAAATGGATGCAACCAAGAGAGCTATTACAACTCATAAACAAACAAAGAATCTCATTTCTCAGAATTGATTAGTCGTCTCAACCAGACACAATGAATCAG
The DNA here is from genome assembly GCA_000404065.3 of Pinus taeda. Taxonomy (NCBI): domain Eukaryota; kingdom Viridiplantae; phylum Streptophyta; class Pinopsida; order Pinales; family Pinaceae; genus Pinus; species Pinus taeda. The sequence goes on along the minus strand of APFE030611980.1, from coordinate 11,127 downwards.
ATTGATAACCCATTGCACGTATACAATTAGATATTTACATGACACATATAATTTACATGGGATGGAAGCTAGCCTCCTTCCCTTCAGAAAATGACACAGAGATTAGCCCTGTAGCTTTACATTTCTCTCAAGGAAATAACACAGAGACCATATATTCCTCAAACTGAAGATCACAGAGATTCTAACTTCCTAATATGCACATAAATCAACCATTCAAGAAGGGTTATTACAGGGAATCCAACTTCCCTTTCTGCAATAAAGATACCAAATAGAAACATAACTCATATAACAAACATGTACACATCATCAACATGAGCAGTCAATAAAGATACTTAGACTACCATTGTTGTAACAATCAACATGCTTTACATGCCATACGAGTAGTGCTTCAAACAAGAAATGCAGTGTGTTCTAAACCCACTTTCTAGCACACAAAATCTGTCAAGGTTCTCAACCTTGACTACATTACTATTACAACACCAAGAAACACACATGGAAGGAAACATTTATTTATGAGAAATATGAGCACTTCATGCACACAATAGAGATACAATGTTAGGTTGTATAAAAGCGTTATTTTTTGTAGCATCGGATGTGTTCTAGCCACGAAATTTGGTGGGGAGGATAGAATACATGAGATATCCAAAACCGAGAAATGGTTTCTCAAAATTCCGCCTAGAAGTGTCTCAATTAGATTATTAATTGATTTTTAAATATTTCCTAAGTCTCAACTTAGGGAATATGGTTAATTAATCAATGTTAATTGAGATAAGGTGAGAATAGTCTATAAACTCACATGGATCCATCTAGAGATGATCCTAGCCATTGATTATCTACTATTATTGGTGATTGGTTCTCCAACAGTGGATTATAAGAGGAGGTAGATGTGGTGATAGAGAAGACACTTGAGCAATTCAATTTCCATAGTAGCAGTAATCAGTTGCCAAAGAGAGCTAGAGATCGAAGCAATGAGTAAGGGGCAAGGACAATGATCCAAAGGAATTTTTCCAAATTCTAAGAGGCAGTAACGAGAGGGCTAAATTACCCAGTGAGGCAGCATAGAGCACTGTCCAGTAGCTTTAGAGAGGGTGGTTCGTTTTACTAGAGAGAAAATCATTCTCAGATCTAAAGGCTGGGCAGAGGTTCTAAAGGGCTAGAGAGATGAATTTCTCATCAACATAAGGTAGAATGACTTCATCAGAGACCAGTTAGAGGCTAGACATCATAGTGACTACGCAGTCCACAGTAGAGGGTGATGCAAAAGCTTTAGGAGACCGAGTTTCCTATAGGCAATTTGTGTCGGGATTTCTTGTGGAGGAAGGGAAAATTCCCTTCGATAATTTTTCCAAAATTTTCTTGTTGTGGATTTCCAATTTTAGGCATCTCGATTGTACTTAGATTTTCATTGTTGCATAATAATAAAAACCCTCACTGTTGCACTAGTTTTCCCAAGTTAGGGTTTTTCCAGGGACTTTTGTCCAAAAACAATGGTGTTATTTTTATGTGTGTGCTAATAGTTTTCTCAGTTCCAGCGCTATTTATTTTCCACAGTTTTTATTTATGAAGGTTGTAGTGTGTTTATTTTGATGTTTATGTAGCAATAAGTTAAATAATTAATTTATCAAGTAGGATAAATAATACCAGTTGCTGCAATAAGATTCCATATTAGAGTTTTCACATGGTATCAGAGCGCAGTTGATCAACCGAAGAGCTCAAAGTAGAAAGAAGGAGTTTTGTTGTTCAGTAAAGAGAAGTAGTTAGAAATTCCCAGGGGCTGTACAGTCTTTTGTTAGGAGGTCGAATTACTTGAGGAAACTCGAATTCTCACAGCAGAAAAATTCAATTTTCCAGATTGAATAATTTCATAGGCAGAGGGAGAAAATCATATTTTTTCATTGGGTAGATCTCTAGTTGGACACAGAGGGTTTTGCGGTAGTTCGCTAGAGTAGAGTCATCGTGAGGTGGAAGAGAGCAAAGCACACATAGTTGAGGGAAAATTTTCCTCAGGGAACTTCAAGTCTTGTAAGTTTGATTTTCCTTGTAGATTGAAAGTAGTTGTGACCAGATCCTCTCACTCTAGGAGGGAGTGTGAGTAGCAGAGTAGTACAAAGCAGAAGGAAAGAGGGATTTTTTGACAGTTTTTTGATATGGCCACTGCAGGACTTCGTGATTAGGATAGGTTGGATGGAGCTTCCAACTATTTCATCTGGAAGGCTAGGATTTAATTCCTTCTAGATGAATATGGACTGAAAGCCTACATTGATAATGTAGTGGTAATTCCCTAGGATGTAGATCAATAGAAAGAATACAAGAAGGAGATGGTGAAGGCGAAGCAGTTGATCTTGGATGGCGTCCGAGATCATATAGTCTCACATATAGTTGGCAAAGATACTGCCAAACAGATGTGGGATGCTCTCTCCACGTTATACCAAGGAAATTATGAGCAATAGAACATGTTTCTTGAGGATAAAATTAGATGCATCTAGATGTAGAAGGGGGAAGGCATAGATCCCTTCCTTACCAGGATTCAGGACGTCTAATACATTCTATCAACTATTGAGGCAACGCCTCAACCCACGGATCTAGTGCGATTGGCACTAAAAAATGTCTTAGAGGATTGGAAGGTCTTTGTCCAAAGCATATTGTTAGACGATATATGCTACCAGAGTGGGACAAAATGTGGGCCGATCTAGAGCAGGAGGAGTTGAGATGAGCTTATTTAAAGAGATTTATCAGTGGTCGCAACAACAACGGATCGAAGGTGGCGAAGGAGGAGGAGAATGTGGCCCTTGCATCAAAGGGTCCTAGTGAGGTGCATGGGGAGCAGAGAAAGAAGAAGATGGACCTATCAAAGGTCAAATGCTTCAGGTGTGGTAAGATTGGTCGCTATAGTACCCAGTGTCCTCTCAGGAAGAAGGACAAGGAGGAGACGCAAGACTAGCAGGAAACTTCTACAGGGATTGACAGGTTGTCCTCCAAGTTGGAGGAAGACTTCATGATTTTCATAGATATACCTATAGGAGTGAGGTGGGGAGATTTGGTACTGTAGTCCCAGAGGAATATGGATATTGGGCAGGGCCTTTGAGGAGTCCACCTCATGGATAAATACCTTGCTATAGGGGCCCACAATATTCAGTAGCAGGATGGATTAGTGGAAGTTGATGTAGTCAGAGACCGAGTGACAGTTGCAGAGGTTAGTAGCAGTCAGATGCTGGGGAGCGCAGTGTAGAGTTGGAATCAATGTATATGGAACATAGTAGAGTTAGTAGAAGTGCAGATTCATTAGTGATAGTGGAGAGGCTAGTAGAAGTTAGGACCCGGGAGACAGATGCATCATATTGAACACAATTGATTCAATATTTTGGATGATTTTTAGTTGCAGATGTTGTAGTTGCAACAATAACAAATGAGAGGGAGTTGCAGTGTAGATGTAGTGTTAGTTGTAGTATGGCAGCGTCGACAACAAAACAGATGCATCGTATATCAAAGTTACACAATGGTTGGTGGGAAGTATAGCCAGACATCAACAATGTGACATGAGATGATGCAGAGACATGGTGTTGTGGTAGGGAGTGCAACACTAGAACACATTCCTCGCTAAGAGGGAGTGTTAGATTTTGTAGCATCGGATGTGTTCTAGCCACAAAATTTGGTGGAGAGGCTAGAATACATGATATATCCACAACCCAAGAATCGTTTCCAGAAATTCCACCTAGAAGTGTCTCAATTAGATTATTAAATGATTTTTAAATATTTCCTAAGTCTAAACTTAGGGAGTATGGTTAATTAATTAGTGTTAAATGAGATAAGGCAAGAATAGTCTAGAAACTTACATGGATCGATCCAGAGATGATCCTAGCCATCAATTATGTTTTAATCTTGGTTGTTAGTGCTCCAACAATGGATTATAAGAGGAGGTCAATGTTGTGATGGAGAAGACACTTGAGCAGTTTGATTTCTTGGCAGATCAATTTCCAGAGTAGCAGTAGTCAGTTGTCATAGAGAGCCAAAGATCAAAGCAGTGAGTGAGGGGGCACATATAGTGATTCAGAGGAAGTTTTCTAGATCTGGAGAGGCAGGAACAAGAGGGTCAAGTTATCCTAGCGAGATAGTGTAGAGCTCTACTACGTAGCTTCAGAGAGGGAAGTTTGAGTTGCTGGAGAGAAAATCATTCTTAGATCTAGAGGTCGGGCAGAGGTTCCAGAGGGTCGGAGACACAAATTTCTTAGTAGCAGAAGGCATAACGACTTCATCAATGACTAGTTAGAGGCTAGACGTCATAGTGACTGTGCATTGCAATGCAAAGGGCAATGCAAAAAATTCATAAGTTTTCTAGATCCAGAGAGGCAACAACAAGAGGGTTGAGTTATCCCAGTGAGGCAGCGTAGAGCTCTGCGTAGTAGCTTCAAAGATGGCTGTTCAATTTGCTGGAGAGAAAATTGTTCTCATATCTAGAGGTCGGGTAGAGGTTCCAGAGGGTCAGAGGGACGAATTTATCAGCATTAGAAGACAAAATGACTTCATTAGAGACCAATCATACACTAGACGTCATAGTGACTATGCAATCCAGCGTGGAGGGTGACGCAGAAGCTTCAAGAGACTGATTTTTCTGTAGGAAAGTTGTGCTAGGATTTCTTATGGAGGAAGGTTGAATGCCATTCAATAATTTTGCCCATATTTTCTTATTGTGGATTTCTTGTTTCAGGCATCCAAATTGTACTCAGATTTTAACTGTTGCATAATAATAAAAACCCACACTGCTACACTAGTTTTCCCAAGTTGGGTTTTTCTGGGGAATTTTGTCCAAAAACAATGGTGTTATTTTTATGTGTGCGTGTGCTAGTTTTTTTCTTAGTTCAGACACTATTTATTATCCATAGCTTTTATTTGTGAAGGTTGAGTGTGTTTGATACGATGTTGTATCAATAAACTAAATAATTAATTTATTAGTTAGGAGAAATAATACAAGTTGCTATAATAGGATTTCGTATTGGAATTTTCACACCAAGAACATAACCCAAGTCATTCAATCCTATTAAAAATTTCCATTTCATAATGTCAATGGTTATAAGAGCCTACAAAAAAACATAAATCATGCCATTATAACCATGAATGGATCTCCATGTTTCTTACTATCAAAAGGGTGATCAACACACATATTATCTGCAAGGAAACTTGGGCTAAGCATCATACATAAAGTCATCTCACCATTCATAACCTCATTGCTTGATTCCATCAACTCTTCAATAGTACCAAGTAACACACCAGTTAGCCTACATAAGAAATGAAACTCAAACCAAACTTCAAACAAGAATAACATCAACTCACATCACAAATATAAACACTCATCAATGGCCATAGAGAACATGAAACATTCGTATTCAATCACACATCCTTGCATGGATCATTACCGACTATTTACCAGATAAACACAAGTAAATCAAACTTTTGATGCAAGTAATAACACACCATTCCTTTACACTACAACATGACATCTACACATGAGAGTGTTCTAGGAAACTTATCTTGGATTACAATGAAGATAGGAAACTGAGTTCAGTTTTTCAACTCTCCACCAAACCATAGACAAGTTGTAGCCAATCTACTTGTAGTTTTCACCCCTGAGCTAGATTCAAAATATTTGAGGCCCCCCAAGCCAGATTCCAAGGGTTTGAGATCGTCTTGCTCAAGGGAATGAACACTAATCTACAAGTTGAAATAGGGACTCTATAGGTTCTTCGTCTTCCACCCACCAGTTGCTAAACAATTCATTGATGCTTAAGAAGTTCTAAAGTCCAACTACCTCCACCCCCCAATTATCTAATAATTTCCAAATGATGCACAAGGAGAACCAAAGGCTTATTTTTGGATGTATCCACCTCTACGTTGTCTCTGTATTTTCCTTTCTATTTTTCAGTTGATTTTCTGTGAATTTGAGCTTATCTACTCTTTTCTTGTGTTCTAAGGTTGCTCAGCTCCAAAAACTCGAGCTCTCACCATCGTGGATGAGTCCACCCACACCATCTCTGACTTTATTTTTCCTTTCTTCCCTGTGACTGTGTCTACTCTTAGCATGAGACTGAATCTATGCACCAACTCTGTGTTTTCTCTGGTCTTTCTCCTCTATGAATGCCTCTCCCAAATTGAATGAATGAGAAGGAGTCTCCCTCCCTCCTAACTTCCTCCACTCCTTATGTTTTTCTGTTGTTGTGCAGTTCCCTACCAACACTCTATCTCTCATTAATTTTCTTGTCCTTTTGTTGTCTATTTGGTTTGTTATGGTTTCCAAGCTAGCATGGGCTTGTCCCTAGTGTTGCAACCTAATTAGTTTCCAACAATAGTTGAAACCCATGGATCATTCATGTGAATTTAATGCTCAACAACCATCCTTTAGTGGTTGTCATATATTTCATATTTTTTTCCTTCCTTTAGTAAGAAAGCCGTGTTTTCCCAAGAAATTTGACCTCCCCAAACCTCTTGGAATCCGTGTCCCTCACTCAACCCAATTTAATTTTTAAATTAAATTTCATGATGTAATTACATGGAAAAATTCAGCCAATCATGACCTGGATTGTTACAATCATTATAGTAAAATGATAAGTGAAGTTATGAAATCTTATGACTATGGTGGCTAGAAGTCCCAGTATTTGAAGGAACTTTTGCCTAAAGAGACCAACTCGAATGCTCCTAGAAATTGAATAGTTAGATTGTGCTCAAAAAGAGATTTCCAACGGTATGTTGAAGACTGGAAAAGGCCTTCTGGATCATAAGTTATTGATATTCAAATGTGGATAGCCCCAAGGTCAAAGTAGCAGATCTAAATATGTGTAGGGTCGAAATTGGAGTAAGTTAAGTTTGGCAATTTTTTCAAACTCAACAGTTCCTTTTATCGGAGCTGCTAACAAAGGTCTGGGCGGATGTGGTCTGATGGCTTAAGAAGTAGACTATTTTCACTGGTTGATGGTGGAGCCCATAGAACATGTAATCTAATGGAATTTACCCCGGAAGAATTAGAGGTGAACACAAGTTTTGAGCACCCAAGATGATGCAAGTTAGGGATGACATTTAGCTATGAAATATCAACAAGTCGATACAATAAAGAAATAAGACCTCAGAAACCTTTAAATTTTATAAAGGAAATTGACGCAAAACCAAGGCCCGAGAAGTATTGATTCCCACCAGGGACACATAATCTCGTACGTGCGACCCCGGAAGGTTTTAAAATAGTGAAAACAAGTCCATTCGGGCTGACTAAGTGTCAAGATGTGATGCTAGTTATGGCAGAGACGAGAACCAATAAGATTGAACCTGGGAAACTTCATTCCATAGGCATCACCCTGAAAGGAATTAATAGGACGTAAGGGAGGTTTCACCGGGATGACTAAGCTCTAAGATACAGTGACAACGAGGAAGGAAGCTAAGGAACAATGAGAAGATTTCACGTAGAAGGTGGCAGACCAACCTGAACATGTAATCTTGGAAGGAAGGTTGGGGGCTAAAGTCTATCACCAGGACTTGTTCATGTGCATGTTTTGTGACTGTGGGCATGGAATTTTTAGTGCTTGTTGATTAAGCCCTTAATGGCTAAAACTCAAAGGGGCCCAACAAGTAGTCTAGCGACAGTTTTGTGGTGTTTCCGCATGTCATGTGACCAAGGGCCTTTAGGCTATTTTCGATGAAAAAGTGTTGTAGTATGAGGGTTGTATGCAAAGCGTTGAGGCTTTAAGCATCGTGGGCATATTTTTAAACAAAATGAACCAGTTAACAACTTTTCATCTCTATGAGCTAAAATTACCACTTTAACCATATTTGGGAGTCCACTTCTTATTGGAAGAGTTGACATTGAATGACTCATAAGCATTTGATAACTCCACCACATTTAGCAAGGTACCAAAGGCATTAATGGAGCATTGTTTGCATTAAAGAGTGTCATCCTTGGTCACTAATCATGACTAAGGAGAATTGAGACATCAGTCAAGGATACATCAACAAAGACCACGACCTGCTAAAGAGTGTTGGAGAGCCATGCTATTTGTATAGACAAAATTCATTGGAGGAAATACTTGTGTATGTAGGTGGAATAAGAATTAATTCTCAATATGGGAAACACTTAGGTGCCCAGTCTCTTATTTAAATGTTGTTGTAGTGGCCAAGTAAATCGATGTAATTGTTGCATAATTAAATCATTGATAACAGAGCCTTACGAAGCTACAATTAAGACCATCCCTAAAATGTTGGTTGAATAAATTGAGCTAATACACACGTTCTTAATAGAATACCAATGTGTCATACTACATGTTGAATGCATTGATTAATGAACTAATAGATTGCATCATTCTATGTTCTTCTGTTGAACAAAACTAATTATGTGGGGAGAATTGTTGTATGTTGCTAATGGAGCAGTGAAGTGTGCAGTGTAGAGAGGGGATGTAGAGTAGAGAGGAAGGAGTTGTGTGTCAAAGTAGATCAGGTTCTTGATATTTATATGTAATAGTGGTAGGCCTTTGTTTCTCAGTTTGAAAATTGTATGCAAAGTAGGAAAATTGGCTCAAGTAGGTTGTGGCTTGCATTTTTAAGAGGTTGGTGCCTCTTTGAAAGTTGTGGCTTGCTAATTCTTTGAAGGGAGTTGGGGCCTCCTATGAATGGGTTCTAGCAACCAAAAATAAAAAAATAGCTTGGTGGTTTTCCCAATTGGATTTCCATGTTAAATCTTTGTGTCTATGTGTGCACATTTCTAATGTTGATGATGTGTGTTCATGAGAATGATTTAATTTGTTGCTAATGCATTTGATTATGACTACTCATATTGGTGATTTCTAAGTTAAAAGAGATTAAAAGTTAAAATTTACACCCATTACTGATTCACCCCCCCTCTCTCAGTAATTCCTTATTCCAAAAATTGGTATCAAAGCAAATTTCCTTTAGGAACATTCTAAGCACTAGAAGGTAGATCTATAAGGAATCATTTCTACACAAGAGAACCAATATGTTTACTCCAGAAAAATACCAATATTTGATGGGTCAAACTACGCATTTTGGAAAATTAGGACGGAATCATATCTCATGTCCCTTGGAACATAAGTTTGGAGCTCTATGTTAGTAGACTATGTTGTCCCTGCAACTCCTACAGATGCATATGGTAAAAATGTTTTTGTAAAAAATGATAAATATAAGAATGCCATCATGTATGGTCTTAGTCAATCTGAACTTGTAAAGGTTATGCACTATAAGTTAGCCAAGGCAGTATGGGACAAACTTAATAAGAGTCATGAGGGATATGATAAAGTCAAACAATCCAAACTCTAACCTTTAGAATGAGATTTGAGAGCTTAAGGATGAATGAAGAAGAAAGTACATTAGAATATTTTCTCAGAGTTAATGAGGTAACAAACATGATCAGAGGATTTAGTGAAGATGTCAAAGAGGAAGTGGTTTTTTAGAAGGTCTTAAGGTCTTTTCCTATGAGATTTAATGCCAACATCTCATCCATTAAGAAGATGACAACATTGAGATGAAAATAGGTAAAGATAATAATAAACTAAAGGAGTCAACATTAAAGGTGTCTAGGAAGGATAAGGAACACAAGGATCACTAAGAATGTTCTTGTTGTGAATTTGATCAGGAGTTGGCTCACTTTTCTAGAAAACTAAAGTGAGGTTTAGGTAAGTGTAAAGGAAAGCCACCCTTCAAATGATTTGATTGTGGAAGAGTTGGACATTTTGCATCCGAGTTCCCCTACAAATAAAATATAGAAAAGAACAAATATCAAAATCCCAAACACAAATCTCATAAATATCAAAAGAAGAAGGGGCTCTACTCTAAGGAGGACAATTATATATCAGAATTTGATAGTGAGGATTCTTCAAAAAGTGAGTCCAATGAATGCATGCTTATGGCACTTGAAGCTTACTCCAAAACCAAGAATTTCTTAGAATTTGAGGAAGAAGAAGGAGTAGTGGATCTTGAAGCAAAGCTTATCAGTGCCCTCGATGAATTGAAGAAGGCCAGAAAGAAGAACAAGCAAATAAAAGAACAATTGTTGGATAGTAAAGAAAGTATTTACAACTCTGATAATGAGAAGTTTGTTTATCAAAGATAAAAACTTGAATATGCCACTAAAATAAAAGAAAACTTGGCACTCCAATTAGAAGAAAAATAAAAAACATGTGAAAAGCTGAAGGGGGAGAACAAACTCTTGAAGCAAGAGTTGATCAAGAAAAAGGAGGAAATGAGGTTTGAATTATGTAAATGAGATATTTTGTCCCTGAAAGTCAAGTTAGAGGAAGAAAAATGGAAGGAAGAGGTCCTAAATGATTTGATTCTCGAATGGCAAGAGAACTATCATAGTTTAGAAGTAAAAAATATTTCTTTGAGAATAAACCTTGAGAAGTCCATAACTGAGAAGGTTTTGGAGAAAAAAATTGATGAAGGGATAGAGAAGTTAAATCATATTCTTACTATTTTTTGTAGCATTGGATGGTGTTCTAGTCTCAAACTTTGTGGAAAGGCTAAAACACATGAGATTTCCAAAACCTAGAAATCATTTATGGAAATTCTACCTGGAGATAACTCAATTAAATTAATTGATGAATAGTTGAAATATTCCTAAGTATAACTTAGGTAAATCGATTGATTAATAGAAATTAATTGAAAAAGGTGAGAATTCTCTAGAAACTCAGACAGTTCAGCTTGGAGATGATCTCCACCATCGATTAATTTTTAATTGTGGTCGTTGAAGTGTCAACTAGAGATTATAAGAAGAGGTCGATGGGGTAGATGGAGGAGGCATTAGAGCAAATATTAAGTGATCTAGATAGTACGATTTTCCAATGTTGGTGATTTAGGAAGAGAGATCAAGTCAGATATTGAGTAGCAGGTGGCAGAGGGGCAGAGTAGTATATTTCTGGAGGATTTTCTAGTTCAGGAAGAGTCAGGAGAGGTGATCAAGTTGATTCTCTAGGATACTACGCAAGGGATGTGCAGTGTATCAAGAGGGACAACTCAATTTAGATTCCAGTGGCCAAGAAAATTTCTAGGAGGCCGAAAGAATCACTTCCAAAGGCAGCATTAGGCTAGATATCATCATTAGAACCAATTTATAGTAGCATGAATTGGGCCAATGTAGAG
>APFE030611978.1:88215-107735 GCA_000404065.3 Pinus taeda | reverse complement strand
TAAAGTCATGTAATAATGTTAGGTTTATGGTGAAAATAATCTATCCAAATTATTTATATATTAGTATAAATAATGTTACATTTATGGTGGTAACGAAGAATTTAAATTATCTTTATATTAATTGAAGTACCTAGGTGATGTTAGTTCCATTTCAAAATCCTTTGATCACTCTTTTTTTCATGCGAGAAAATTACCTAGTTACACTTTCCCTCGGTGATTCTTTTCAAATTTAATGAACGACCTTCTATGATAAATAAAAATTGGGTGGCCCTCGTGTTATAATTCATCATATTTACTCAAACTTATTTAGTGGAGGTAATTCATCATATTTACTAAAACTTATTTAGTGGAGGTCGAGTAAAGTATTAGATATTTATATTTTCTTTGAATGTATTTAAAATTATTATATAAATATACGAGAATTGAAAAATATTTATTTAATAATAAATTTAGATATTTGAGAGATAATATTATAAATAAATAGATAATAAAAATTAGCGATTAGAGTTCAAGTTGTAGAAATTTGAAGATGTAGAGATATAAGAAATGGAATGTTTCATGCGAAGGGAAAAATTAATCCAATTTTTAGAGGGAGGAATTTTTGAAATATAGGAAAATTTTAATATAAATAATATAGATAATATAGAAATTTTTAATATAAATAATAAGATTAGAAAGTTAGAAGAAAAGCTAAATAACAAATTGTCCCTAAATAGATTGTAATGTAGATGTGGTATTAAAGGCACCAAAAAATTGTATCATAAACAAAATAACTACAAAGAAAGATTAATTCATGTTAATGCAATATTTAATAACCATAAGTAGGACATATTTAATGTGAATTGGATGTAGCTTACATGGTTGAGAAATTTTTTGCTATCCTTTCTACATAGGTTCAATTCTTGCATGTGACATGTTGACATCATAATAATTATATCCTTGCAATGGATTCAAGCCTTGTTGTAGGGACAACTTAAAATAATGTAGATAAAAATTATCAAGGCAATATCCCCTTACTAGGACACTTTAATAGTAGAACAACATCAAGTGGGCTTCACTCAATGAACATTTGACACAGTATAACTTAAAATAATGTAGATAAAAATTATCAAGGTAATATCCCCTTACTAGGAGACTTTAATAGTAGAACAACATCAAGGGGGCTTCACTCAAAGAACCTCTGGCATATCATGTGCGTGTCATACTAAACAATACCCCTAATTTGACTACATATTGGAAAATACCTCTAAAAAACACATTATTTAACCCCTACCAATACGAACCCAATACACCTTCCCAATTTAAAAAACCCTACTTTGACTAGATATTGTAGGCATCCATTTTTTCATTAACTTTTTTTATACCCATTCTTATTTTTTCATTAACTTTGAGCTCCATTTTTTATACCTACCAATATAAAAACCCTTTACCCCCCATATATCCCCCAATATATTATGTCATTTTTTCCACCATATATATTCCCCAATATGAACCCACGTGGTATGGTATTGCTCCCCTAGTGAAGCCCCCATGAACAACTTCTAATCAAACTACTATTTTAAGAAAAGAAAATATAAAGACTTGGTTAAGCCTATTTGGTATTTAGCTACTGAATCTCTACAGTTCTCAAGATATAATAATTTGTAATGGTCTAATGAAGTGGAATAAATCCAATCAAATGAATTGTATTCATGGGATTGGAAATGATGTCATATTATGTGATATCTGATATCCTACTAAAATTTAGGAGAGAATAAATATGGAGAAAATGAGCATCTCTCAGGTGAGCCTAGCTTAGCCTAAAGAGTACCTACACAGGCCACTTTTCTCATTCACCATATCATTTGTACATAAATAAGATTGGAAATTCGTTGAGGAATTGAACAAATTCTTTAAGAATATGATCCAATCTAACTCATCGCAAAAGATCACAACAAATCTCTAATAAGAATAGGATTTCTCCATTATTTCTCCGTTGTTCCAAGTTCACCTCTTAATGGAGAAATATATCAAAGCATAACATGAATAACATACGCTTGTTGGTCTAAGTCTCAGCTAGGTGTTATCACTCAGGTTGTTCCCTGCTTCCTAAAGGGAATACGGCCGAGGTAACCACTGACCAATCTTTTAGTTGCAAGTCCTAGCCTACCTGTAACCAGAGAGGGCTCTCTCTTTATAGTTTAGCTTTGTTTGATGAATGTTTTAGGCTAGTTATGATGCATTGTTTGTTTTGAACTTGGTGGGTTGGTGAATTCATATAGAACTGAGATATAGATTACAGGACAGTTTGTTCCATTGGGCAATGGAGTTAAGGTATTTGTGCTTGTGAAAGTGGATTTATGAAAATAGAGTGTTGCTGCAGAGCAAGTTAGGCATATGTGAAACAATTTATCAGATTTGTTGATGAAATTATGGAATTAGTGAGTGAAAGGCAGTTAAGAATCTTTCACTATGTTAAATGAAGAAACATGAAGGTATTGCTTAAGAGCAGTTAAGAATTCTTAAACAGTATTCACCATGACCGGATAAGTTCAGACATGAACAATTAAGAATTCATATCTATGGCTAATCCAGAAGAAAACATATTTAGAAATAGAGATTGAGCATAGGGTGCTTGAAACAAATCCTAGACTATTCTTTTTCTCTACTTACTAAGATTATGAAAACATAAGAGTTATGGCATACACAGGAAACACATACACTGTTAAGAGAAACTTATTGATTCAGCAAATGACACAAGAATTCTGCAACAAAACAGAGCTTTACATATCCATCTTCAGACAACGTTGGAACCAAAAATCTCCATCAGCAAATTTTATTATCAAAAAGTCTTTAGAATACAACAGAGCTCTTCAGAAAGAATTACACTACAACCGAACCTCAATGCGTTATCTGAGGGGATATATATACAAAAATAGGGTATAAAATATCTTAGTAGAGAGTTATGGTGCAATAAATTGCACCACCAACTCTCTTACAAAAAGTAAATGACAACATAAATATAGCTTTTAATGCTGAGATAGCCGATATTTTTCTGTCAGACAGATTTGACTTTATGGCTCTGGAAAGTAGGCTGTAACTATGGCTTTAACTCTGTGTTGATTTAGCCTGCTGTCTGGGTTCATTGCTGAGTCACCGGTATGGCCACTTGCTGTACCTGTATGCTGACCTGCCTGTTGGCCTGTAAACTCTGATTTTTCTCAAAAAAGGCAAAAAGCAAAATGGAATTATTTGGGAAAAATCTCCAACATTGCTTGCCACTAATCAGTTGGGGTTAGCTGATGCCTCCTCATTTTTACCACTGTTTCATCTACCTCTGTATGTCTATAAAACTTAGGAGGGACTTCAAACAGATGATTTATTTCATGTTCAATAAAGAGCAGATTTTCCAGCTTGTCATAGAGGGCTTGCCCAGACGAAGGCCCTGCTTCTTCTATGTTGCTGCTGGATGCAGTGATCTGATTTTCAACATAATTATTGATCCTTGTCATATACTGATTATATGACAGTAGTTGTCCTGTGCCAGTCACTAGGCTTGGCAGTCCTTTGTCCTGTAGAATAGCCATCCTGGCTCTAAATTCATCTATCTCTGCCTTCATCTCCTGATACTTCCTCTCCAATGTCTGAGCAAAATTCCTTAAGGTCAATACCTTTTTGACAGTGAGGATTGTATCTGTCCTGCTGCTTATTTGTAGAGCAACCAGTTCTTCTCTACTTCGGTTATTCATGAAATGAATCATTTTGGTGGCCTACTCACACATTATTCCCAGGGCTGTCCTGGCTCTTTCAATCTCCACATGAGTCATTTCTATTAGCTCCACTTGTTCAAAAATTGCCTGAATGGACCTCCATTGGTCCTATATAGATTGGCCAATTTTGGCCCAAATAATCTTCTTTATTCCTGCGAGGGTTTTACCTAGCATCAACGCTTTTTCTAGAGTTTTCACTTTTGCCTCCAAGGCCTTTGTTTCTCTTTGCTTTTCTGCCACTGTCATATTTGATTTGTCATAACTGGCCTCCAGCTTGGCCAGTTTTTCCTTGGCAATATTTATTTCAGTGACTTGAGTTTCCAGCTCTTTAACAGCCTTCATCAAGTCCTCCATGGCCATGCTAGATTCTGCTGTTGTTGTTGCTTCTACTGTTGCTCCTGTTGTTGATGTAGCTGTAGTAGGTGCTGGAACAGTAGGAGGGGCTGCTGCTGCTTGTGTTGGAGGGGCAGGTTCAAGATTTGCTGAAGTTTGAGGGGGCTGGGAGACTGATTCCCCTTTCCTGTCCTGCAGAGCTTTCTCTAACTCTGCCTCCATTTGTAGTATCCTTTGGTTCATGACCAGCAGCATCTCCATGGCATTATCCACCTGCTTCTCTTATGTTAGCTCTGCTGTTTTAGGATGGATGGTAGGAGGCAATTTTGCTTGTCTTCTCAATGCAGCAATATCATCCTCCTTCTTCTTTATAAGGGCTCTAACACCCTTTGGGTCCTTTGGGTCATGTCCCAAATCTACAATTATATCCTCCAGAGTCTTTATTCTATTGTCTTTTGTAGAGGAGGACAACCTTTCATAATCAAGCTGCCTGTTAGTGTTCTTCAAGGCTTCTTTTAGCTGATGGGCCAGCATCTCCCTGTCAGCAAGTGTTGCATACACCATCTCCCCAGTCTGTTTGTGCAACTCAATCTGATCCATGGGGTGTATGTCTTTAGCAAAGACCTCTATGTTTGTCCTATAGCAATCTGCTGTGGTCTTTGGGTGTGGGACTTTAGGCTTCAGATGAGTGAAGATCATCTTTTCTTCTTTTAGATCATAGGCAGCCATTAATCCTTGCTTTTTGGCTGGGGTTATAGTCAGGAATTGCTCATAGAGCTGCACCCTTAACAACTCATTTTGTGCCTTGATATCCTTGAAGCCCTCTTTGACTGTGGCTGCCTTTTTGCCTTGTTGTCTGGAGGAGGACACCTCTATCGTTTGCTGCTGGGCCTGTTCTAGCCTAAATTAGCTAGTGGCGGTTTGTTGGCTTGTTTTCCTTTCTTTGTTGTGGATTTCTGGCTACTGTGATGATCCTGTTGGAGGTGTGACCTCCTCCCTGTCTCTCTTTTTCCCTCTCTCGTAATTGAGAGGAGTCTGCGAAACTGGGTTTTGAGTTTGTTCAGTTTGCTGAGGAGGGGCTTGTTCTGATTGTTGGTCCTTTGAAGTACTAGGCTGCCCTGTCTCTACCTCTTGTTGTTCATCCATCTTCTCCTTTCCTTTTGCTGTGGTTATTGTTGCTGGAGCTTGCTTGGTATCCTGTGCAGCTGGAGCAGTAGAGGTGCCTTCTCCTGCTTGGACTGGTTTCTTGAATAAGACCTGTTGACAAGAGTCTAAGTCAAGAGTTTTTTCCAAGTCCTTTACATTCTACTCCATTATTTCTTCCTGAGTCAATTCCTCTACTATTGACTCAGTCACCCATTCATCTTGATTAGCAAAGTGTTGTATTCGAGGGATTGAGCAATGCTTATAGGCTAGCAGCCTATATTTGACCCTCCTGGCACTGATGAAGCCTTCAGGGTCATAAGGGACCCACCAAAAGCTTCTCTTGAGTTTGAGCTGTTGTCCTAGTATTTGGTCAGCTTCTTGCCAACCATCTCTTTTGTTCATAACAAATGGGCCTAGGTGGTCCCTGAATTTTAGGTTGGCTTTCTTCATTGCACTGTGAAAGTGTGTTAGATCAGAATTTATTAGCTGTCTGTAGTACTCCAGGGAAAGTAGCCTCATAGGGACATATTATGGGAGCCTGTACGGATAGAGCTCATAACCATAAATTCTAATGACAGTATGGTTTTGGTACAAGTACCAATCGCCAATTTTGTAGCTTCTGGATAGCTGCAAGATTTTCTGCATATCCTTGGACAATCTGATAGGAGGGGTCCTCTTTAAGAGGCATGTGACTGGATACACAAACTGATCAATGAACTCATAGTATGAGTAGGGGGGATTCTGGACTTGGTGGAAGACAACAGACCAGAAGATCACAGACCTCCTCTCACCCTGTGAGTCTAGTTTCCTGATTGAGCACTGGAAGCAATCTATTTGGTAGTATAAGAATAAATGATAGATGTATGAGGAATATTTGAATATTGCCTCCCTCTTCAGCCTTGTCAATTGATCATGTATCTTATTGGCAATGTACTTGGCATAATTGTATTTCATAGTAGGGGGCTTCACAAGGCTGTATGCAGAGAGCATGACCAGCATAGTTAGATCAACATGCTTGTTTGTAGTGAACCCCAGCACAAAGGTCAGCATATCTACCAGTAGCTTGCCAACCTCATTGAAATCTGCATAGGAAAAAGGAGGTGGCCCAGAAGGTTAGCATTCTGCCTTCATGAATTTCCTGGCTATGGCAGCAATGTCTATGCTAGAGAGTTTGGAGCCCACATCTAGCAAATAGTTCATGGAGAAGGGGTATAGCAGCTGGGACTGCTTGTAGTTGAGCATCTAGTTGATAGAATCTGGAGTTATATAAAAGAGGATGCTCCCAGATGGAGACTTTACAGCCCTGAGTTTTTAATCATACTTCTCTGCACACAGGTGGATGACTTCAGGAAAAATGTTGACAGAAGGCAGGAAGTAGGTGGGCAGATTGGATTCCCAGATGCTATACAGGTCACTGTTTTCCAAGTGACTGTTTCTTAGTTGGCAATATGTTTGCAAGTGGCTTCTCTCTGCCACAAAGTCTGTGATGAGGGCATCATTTAACACCAGTGGCATAGCTTCTAGCTCTCTGTTAGGTGGATTTATGGGCACCACATCCAGAGCAGCTCGAGTGGCCATTGTCTTGTTTTAGCTGGTGGCTTGCTGTGTTTCAAGCTTGTTGTAAATGCTGAGGAAGTGGCTTACTGATCTCTGCTTGCAGTGAGCAGTTTGGCAGTGCAAGGAGGCTGTCACAGGCCTAATGAATCTGTGGGGCACTCTGTTTTGAAGAACCAGAGTGTGTTTGAGCTGGTTAGCTGGTTATTTGCAGAGAATTCCTTTAGCAGGGGTGAGGGAACTTGTCAAGTCAGTCTTCTAGCCGGTAGCTCGCCTTCTTTAGTTTTTCTTTGTGGAAGAATGGTGAATTTCACAGAGGGTCGCGGGTTTCTTCGGGAATTTCGTCACGTAGGGGTTTCAGTGAGTTTTTACATAGATTACAGTGGTGAATTTTGACAATGTGGGTCCTTTAGCTGAGTTATTTAGGCTGGAAAATAGGATTGCAAGGAGAACATTAGACAAGAGAGGACGCCTGCGGCAAATACCTGGTTTTAATGGCGTATGAGGCATTTTCACCGATCGAATTGGCTGAATTGCAGGTAGTTTGGTTGTTAGTGAAGGCGGTAGCAACTTTGGCGGATAGCTTTTGCTTTTTTACCGTTGTAGGTTGAATTCCGCTTTCATAGGAGCTCCAGGCGTCGTAGAAAACAATGCAAAATAACAGTTATTTGACGGCTTTTTATGCATTTTTGGCATATTGGCGCCTTTTTGTGATGATGTCATGCTGACATCATCATGGGCCCGGGTACGGATGGGTGACGTGGAGGCTGACGTGGGTGCCCAGGTGGCAGTGACACGGTGGCAGGGTTGACTAGGTGACATGGAGGCCAGGGGTGACGTGGAGGCTTGGTGGCGGAAAAGCGGGGTGACATCACACTGACGGGGGAGTGACATCAGCACGGGGGGGGGAAGGTCGTAATCGATCTCCCCAAAGGGGTCCAAGGCGTAAAGTGGTTTAGAGGGCGGGGCAGCGAACAGTGCGGGCGCCTGACGTGTGGCGCGGGTACGGCAGCAATACCGCCCATCCCCCGGACGCAAAAGTTCGGGCAGCTCTGCTGGAAGATTGACTGCCCATTGTTGGATGGGTGGGGCGGAAGATCGGGCGGTGGGCGGCAATCTCAAAGTGAAGGCACATTAATACAGCGGGGGCCCGCCCAATTTTTAATTAGTGTTTAATAAATCGGGCGCGTGGTGGGTTTAGAACATTAGGCTTTTGGGTTTTTTGGTTTAATAATGTTTTAATGTTTTAATAAAAATTAAAAAACATTACAAACCCGATTTAGAGAGCGGAAAAGGGGTAAAGGGTTTTTGCAAGGGCGGGGAATTTGACTTTTCACCTTTCAACCATATTTTTTTTCCAAAACCCATAGTTTTTAGGATGATTGGGGGTTAATACCAACCCTTGAGGGTTTAATATTTCCGAAGGAAGGGATATTTAGCTATAGTGCTAGGGGGAGAGTATTTATAGATATTTTTGGCAGATTTTCAATAGATTGTAATAGAATTAGGGGAAGGGGGGAATTAGGGAGCTAGATAATATGTTAGTGATTAATATGGTTTGTGAGGTGAATGAAGGGGTAAAGCCAAGTTTTAATAAGTGAAACTTAACTTAAGATTTTGAGGATAAATGAAAATGATGAAAAATATGTTTTACACAAAAAATGTGGCTTCTTTTCATGTTTGAACTTCCATGGTTTGACCAAGTAGTTTGTGATACAATGAAGTGGGACTCGACACCTGAGCAGATCTCAAGGCCCTTGGCAGTGTTAGTAAAATGAAGTTTGGGGGAAACTGGGGAAGTTAGACATGCTTCCAATGCTTGTCCTCAACTCTTTGCCTTTGAGGTCAATACCCTGAGTGGCATAAGTTTTTGCACTTGATAGGCCAATTGGTGATGGCTCTCCATTTCTGCAACCTTGCACTACTTACCCATCCTAGTAATCCTAACATTTTTTCTTCATTAAAGTGGGTGCACTTGAATTAGCCGACCCTGATTTTCCTCTTTTTCTTTTGACTGCCCTCCTATCTAAAATCTACCCTTATTTCTTCCAAGGCCCCAGATTAAGCAGTTGGGCACCTTTATTTCTCTACCAAGCTAGTCATCTGCCAAGCTTGAGTTGTTTGGTCAAGGAACATTCTCTATTCTGCACCAAGCAATTTAACCATGGCATGGTCCAGTTTAGATTGTTGGGCCATCCATCAAGTGTGTTTATCAGTAGTATTTGCATAACATGACACTGCCAAATAAGCTAGTAGTGGCATTTTGACTGGCCACTTTCCTCGTCTTTAGTTTGGGGTTCATTTTCACTTTTCTCCTGACCGCTTGATTTTCTTGCCTTTTGATTATTCTTTTAAGGCATATCCTCTTTTCATTTTTTCATTTTTTTGTAGCATGTACAAAAAATATGGAACCTTTGCAGCCTGCAATGATGAACATATTTGGTCCTTCCACTTCCAATCATGAAAGATGAAACCCATTGGTATAGGAACCTAACATCACTTATCAAAAACACTATTGAAAACAAGAAGAATGAGTTCTCTCCCATCTAAGAAACCAATGGGGAGGCAAAGAATGAAGAATATCAACCCCACATCACTCCCACACTCCCACTGTACCTCAGATGAATAAAAGATGAATTTTTTTCCCTCCACCCTTGAAGATGTGGCCTTGCTCTAGTTTATGAGTCTACCTTTTATTACATCACATGAAAGTATTTTTTATTTTTAAATCGATAGTTGAAGAAACAATGTAGCGAGATGATAGTAATGGTAGATAATCTAATCAATTTCATGAGCCATAATGGGGCTAATCTTATGAATGCTAAATCACAGTGAGAGAATAAAGTGTGCCACTTTAAATAGAAAATTTAGAATTGAGTTCGTCAAAAATGGTAAGCAAATTAACGATTTTAAGGTATGTAGATTTTTTGAAAATGGCATGGAAACGAATGATTTAAATCTAAGCAATCAATGGAATACTAAGATCTTTCCTTCACCCATGCAAATAACCAAATCGAGAGTTTTTATTACCTATTAATATTTATCCAATATTTTGAATGCATAAATTGGTGCTTGCTTCAAGTCTACCTAACCTCCTACAACTCCTACCATTAAATATGAAGGAGTGTCAAGTTCGATCTTACTTGAGATCTTAAAGAATGAATAATTAACTTAGGTCTTTTTTTAATAATTTAATCCCTCCTCTCTCGTTAAAAGATTAATTAAATATAAATCAATTCACCAATGAAACATTAACTAACATTATCCTTAAACAATAAAACATAAACAAAAATAAACATATAAATCAAATAATTGGTTATTTTATAACTAATCATTTGATAACATTAAACTAAATTAAAATCGTAACTTATTAATTATAATAACATGTTAACACTTGTATTTGAATTAAGCATATAGTCGTCTCATATTAAAACAATTATAAAATAAACAATAGGAGTTATATATGAAACTATAGTGAATTAATTAAACAAGTTAGTTACCATTAAACCTATTATTAATTAATTTAAAAAATTAGTTATTAATTTAACAAATATAAACATTAAACAATTATTAATTAGCTATTAAACATCTTAATTAATTAACTCTAAAAAATAATTAAATTAATTATTAAGCAAACTAATTAGTTAATTGTTTAATTATTAATTTCTCAAACTAATTAATCAATTAATTAATCAGATTTATAATTAATTAACATTAATTAATTAATTAATTAAACAAATTAATTGATTAATTAAACAACTTAATTAATTAAGAAAACAAATTAATTAAAAATATTCTAAATATTAACAAAATTGGAGATTGGCCGACCTAATTTCTTAGACTAATTTCTTTCATAACCTATATATATAACCTTAAATATAGCGCGTGGATACATCATTAATATCCCTAAAATATCTACTCACATAGCCCATGATGACGGACTCACTTGGTAGTCCAAAACATTGGGTTTATAAAACTCTATAAGAGGTCATTCCTCCTCTATTCAAATGTTTAGGGTGAATCATCATATAATAATAATAAAAAAAAAGCGAAACAGTAAATTGATAGCGCGCACGCTTAGCACCCGAATGGGCATATCCTCCCTAATTGAGAGGGAGAGATAAACAAAAAACATTTGTCTTCACTTGGGGAGAAATAATGGAAAATTGGGTAATCATCTGGCACTAATGCTCTTTGAATATATGTAGGGCATCCAAGATAAGTGTAGGCAAGAGGATTGATATTCTTTGAGGGTTGGGAAGCTAAGATAATAATAGTCCTAGAATTTCATACTCGGTGGACACCCAAGTGGGTATATACCTTAAGGGACAATGTTGAAGCTGTCTATTGAGAGATAGATTTTTTAGTCAAAGCCTTGCTATGTGACAAGGTTGGTTATAATAATGCTATACAGATGGATTACTAGTCTGACTCTTCTTATGAGATCTCAATGTTGGTTATAATCATGTTATACATATGGATTACTAGTTCGACTCTTCTTATGCGATTTATTTAGCTTTGAGAATAGCCTTGTGTAATTTAATGAATACCTCCCTATTTAAGAGGAGTGTTTAAGGAAATGTAACTAGGTTCCATTTTCATTGACTTGTAATAATAATATTATGTAAGAGGTGAAACAAATGAATTAATATTCCTTGCATCATGGGTTTCATGATCAAGATGTGTTTACCATAGGTCAAGGACTTCTTCTTGATGTATTCATATTTATTATCTTAACATAAGCATTATAGAAGTCATGATGTGAAAGATCTATGCTCCAAAATGAAGGTCAGTATTCCCCTTGCAAGTTGGCTAAAATAAGACAGTGATCTCCTTTTATGAAAATTTGGTTGATCTCAAAGGTCTTCATGTCTCATTTCATATATCATATATACACAATGACCATATTAATATATATTTAATAATAATATAAGTAGTAATATACATATATATCAGTAATACTTAAGATATATATACTATATATATTGTATAATATATAATATATAGCTAATATATAATGTTATGCATATATATAATATATAATATCCTATTAGTATAATATAAGGAGTATTATATGTTATATTTGATATAAGAGAGGATATATGATTAGCCATATATCTAATATTAGGACTACATGTGTATACCATATTAGCTAATATAATAATGTATGCTCCTAGGACTAAATATACTAGTATGGTTCCCCCTCACGAACTTCAATGTGTTGTAAAGGTTAGTTTACATTCAATTCCTTATGTATGTTACAAATTCACTCTACAAAAATACTGCCTAAGCTTTCTCCTTCTAGGTTCTTCTAAAACATTTTCCCTCTTACGTGTCAATAGGGTTTCATTCATCTTGTTGGTTTTTGTTGTGTTTGGGCTTATTTTGGGGGTTTATTTATTCATATATGAATTATACTAATTATTTGGGTTATGATCACAAGTATAAGTCCCCTCATGGGAAATTTTAATGCTCAATGTAAAGTTGGTTATTGATATATTTTAATGATCTCAGAGTCTCCAGCATTATGATTAATGTACAACTAATATGTATATTATTAGACTTTTCTTAATAGATATGACTACATTTTCATTTTCTTCTTGAGTAACTATTGCGTGTTGATATATGAATAGAGTTGTAATTATCCTAGGTTAGATATTGTCTCCATGTATATAAATTGGAAGGAAAATTCACACTTTCCTCTATAAGACCCATAATGCCTCCGAAAGATCAACTCAGCCTCCTCGTGAATTTGAATACCTCCCTTGAGAAATTCAGTCTCTTACAAAAAATAGTGATAACAAAAACCCTAGATATTCTTCTCCCAATCACTCTTGCGAAAACCCTTCTAGTGTCTACTTGGAGATCATCTACTCAATGTGTCTCTAAAGGTGGCCATCAGTTCCATTTATAATCACTCATTCAAAAATGGATGGCCATAATTAATTTGAATTGATCCAATTGATAAACTTATAATCTTTCACATGTCTATAGGTAAGTCAATCTTATCACAAGTAATCTTAATTAATTATCCACTTTCCATCAGTTTAGACTTACAAAATATTTTAAAAAATCACTGATTGACATAATTAGATATATTTTCCCTAGGCGAATTTTAGGAAAAATTGCATGGCATTGGAGATAATTAAATCCTTTGTGTTCATAGCCCCATGACACCTCTCAAAACAAGAAAACTTGTGTGATCTACAATATTTAACAGATACATCATCAAAGCACCATAATCTCTACAATAAAATTATCCATCATAATGTCTACAATACACTTATCCATCTTTGCTACGGGATTTGGTTTCACCATAATACATAGTCTACTAAATATCTGATATTAATATAGGTATTAGAAAAATTAACCATGAGAAACCATTGAGATATATCTATATATATATATATTATATTCTATAACTAGCTATAATTATATTCTTGGGACAAGGTTGACACCTTAAATTGTTGAGTAATGTGCCATGGTGGAACCTCGGTATTGTGGGCCTTTAGTGATCCTTGAGAGGCTTCAACGAGTGACCTATAGACTTGCACTACCACCAACGCTGAAATTCCATGATTTTTTCCATGTTTCATTCCTTATGGAATATGTACCTGATGTTGATCATGTGGTTGATTGGTTTATATGTCAACTGTAGCGACAGGGAGAGTTCCATCGAGAGCCTTAATGCATCCTATAGTGGAAACAAGTCATGCTCTAAAACCAGGAAATATAGCAAGTTAAATTGTAGTGGAACCACTTTAGGCATGATGTAGCTACATGGGAGATGATTGATGAAATGTGGGATTTGTATCGTTTATTATTTTCTGGTTGTAGAAAATGTGTTTTTCATCTCTCTCTCTCTCTCTCTCTCTCTCTCTCTATATTATATATATATAATATCTATATCAAACTATATACATCCATATTGAGTTCTTTTATCCAACCAATAAGGGGTGTCTGTTTATTTTTCTTTTCAGGACGAGATTATTTTAAATACTACATCGAGCTATGTTATAAAGCTCCACAGGCAGTATTTTTTATTTTCAGTAGTTTGGTGGCCATAGGTGTCATAGAACAAGAAGGAAAAGTTTCTCTTATGAGGGAGGGGTTTGTAATAACCTCGAGTTAAATTTTAATATAATGAAGGATATTAAAGGAAAAATAATACCATGGTGATCATACACATAGTCCAAGCTGAATGTTGGGAAAACATTGTAGTGGGCATCACGTGCAGTTTAATAATGGCTATGGAAATTAAAAAACAACATTGGAAAATGAAAAGAGTCAATAATTGACATTCAATTATGAGAAATAAAGAAAAATAGGAGAAAAGGAAGATGAAAGGAAACAAATATGCATGCAAGGTAAATTAGAGGAAGAATAAAGGAAAATGATGAAAAAGGTGACATCAATGATAAAAAGGCATGAGAGAAACAATATACAACTTTTGGCTCAGGTTTTAGTCAGTTTATTTATTAGCTCTCTTACACTCTTGCACACTTAGAGTAGTCTTGGTTCACTTTAACATTCTCTTGGATATGGAGAAAGGTAATCAGGAAAGCAAGGGAAGGAAAAGTACAAGCAAAAGAAAATGAAGAAAAGGAAGTAGAATTTTGGATCAGTAGCTTCTCTAGGAAGATTTTTCAAGTACAATTTTCATGTGTGATTTCACTGGTGATTTGTATATTCATATTATTATTTTATTATTGTTAAATATTAACGTTAATATATATTATAAACCCTAGTTAAGAGGAGTGTTGAAGGAAATGTTACTAGGCTCTGTTTTCATTGACTTGTAATTATTATATAATGTAATAGATGAAACAAATGACTTAATATTCCTTACATCATGGGTTTCATGAGCAAGATGTGTTTACCATAGGTCAAAGACTTCTTCTTGATGTCTTCATTATTTATTATCTTGACATAAGTATTATAGAAGTCTTGATGTCAAAGATTTTTGCTCCCAAAGGAATGTCACTATTCCTGATGGGATGAGATCTTGGGGTAAGCCCAAAATCCCAATTCCATTAAAAACTTGAACCTGGGCCTGTGGGTTATGGCCCACTAAGTCTTATCATAAGCGTTTTCGTCTTTGAACCTTTTAATTTATAACCGTGGATCTTCATTAAAAGTTAGCATCCGTTTATCAGAGTTTAAATTACTAACCAAAGCATGTAATACAAGCATCAAACCCCACTGCCACAAGTAATACATTTACACGAAAAACATATGAATTATGCTCCAATCCATATATATGGATTTAAAAACATATATGTCCACTTCTGTAGATATCAGTGGTTCCATCGAAACCACAAAATCTAATAGGAACCAAATCTCCTACCTCTCCAATCAGATTCAAGCCATCAAGGTTTAATATAACATTTCGCATACGCGGATACTCACGAGCTCCATCTGAAATCTCTCCCTAATTTGCTCCAGTCTTTTAATGGAACCCTTCAATGGCCTTGTATATCCTCCATGTAAATGGCCATTGCAAAGCGTATCCTCATCCATAGCTATCACAACAAACCCTTCAGAACATGAGATAAGAGGTGACACTTTATTTCTGCTGCTGCACCTGTACCCTGATCCAAAAGTCTTTAGAAATTTACAGCCATTCAATATGCATTTTTACTTTATGCATGCATGCGTATATGATTCAGTAAATATAATATCCGACTTTATGCTAGCATGTATATACCTAATGTGTATATGTTGTAGCCTACCATGACAAATTGAAAAACATATTAATCCTCACGAACAGCTGAACGATGATGTAGATCGCCATCTATCTTTTAAGTGATCGATGTCGATCAACAAACTCACAATACAGATTTAACCTATTTATAAAATACACATAGGCAAGCATACACAATTAATACAAAACATACTTTTATATATTTACAGAAAAGTTACAAAATTAAGGCATTTCAACCTTAAAACGAGCTCACACTCAACTACATCTTGCCACTCACAAATTACCTCCCAAAACAGATATCTCTACACCCCTATCGTATTACATTTATATAAGAATTTTAGGAAGGATCAATCCTATCCTCTCCTAATTTTCTCCACAAAAGCTTCATAATGCATGCACGCTTTAAATCTGCTTTAAATCTTCTTTATCCACTTCAAATCTATTTTTCTGCTTTAAATCGGCTTTAACTCTGCTTTGCTTCCATGGCTTGCGTTTGCTGGCTTTTGTGCTAGTTGCTCTCGCATCAGACTCCTGAGGCACAAAATTTATGACCTCCTGGTCATATGCTTCTCCTGGTCTTCATAATATCTTTAACTTGTGCGCTGCAATCTACCTCTACAATAGCAAGTCCTCCTTGCTACCTCTTACCTCACCAAGCTCTCCTCTGGACTTGGTCTTTTGGTAAATGCTCTAGGCTATTACAATCTTCTCACCTTCCTCTGCTGCTACCTACACAAAATATAAAGACCATACCTATTCATACTTCATTAAGAACTGTACCTCCTTCCGCAGAATCTTTTACTACTCTGATACCAAACTAATGGGATGAGATCTTAGGGGAAGCCCAAAATCCCAATTCCATTAAAAACTCGAACATGGGCCTGTGGGTCATAGCCCACTAAGCCTTATCGGAAGCTTTTTCATCTTTTAACCTTTTAATTTATAACCGTGGATCTTCATTAAAATTTAGCATCCCTTTATCGGAGTTTAAATTACTAACCAAGGCATGCAATACAAGCATCAAACACCGCTGCCACAAGTAATGCATTTAAACAGAAAACATATGAATTCTGCTCCAATCCATATATATGGATTTCAAAACATATATGTCCACTTCTATAGAGATCAGTGATTCCGTCGATCCAACAAAATATGATCGGAACCAAATCTCCTACCTCTCCGATCAGATTCAAGCCATCAAAGTTTAATATAACATTTTGCATCCATCGATACCCACGAGCTCCATCTGAAATATCTCCCCAATTTGCTTTAGTCTTTTCATGGAACCCTTCAATGGCCTTGCAGATCCTCGATGTAAAGGGCCCTTGCAAAGCGTATCCTCATCCATAGCTATCACAACACACCCTTTAGAACATGAGATAAGAGGTGACAATTTATTTTTGTTGTTGCGCCTGTACCCTGATCGAAAAGTCTTTAAAAATTTACAGCCATTCAATACACATTTTTACTTTATGCATGCATGTGTATGCGATTCAGTAAGTAGAATATCCGACTTTATGTTATCTTGTATATACATAATGTGTATATGATGTAGCCCACAATGACAAATTGACAAACATATTAATCCTCACGAACAACTGAACAATGATGTAGATCGTCATTGATCTTTTAAGTGAACGATGTCGATCAACAAACTCACAATACAGATTTAACTTATTTGTAAAATACACATAGACAAGTGTACACAATTAATACAGAACATACTTTTATATATTTACAGAACAGTTACAAAATTAAGGCATTTCAGCCTTAAAACGAGCTCATACTCAACTACATCTTGCCACTCACAAATTACCTCCCAGAACAGATATGTCTACACCCCTATCGTATTACATTTATATAAGAATTTTAGGAAGGATCAATCCTATCCTCTCTTAATTTTCTCTACAAAAGCTTCATAACGCATGCACACTTTAAATCTGCTTTATCTGCTTTCAATCTATTTTTCTGCCTTAAATCGGCTTTAACTCTGCTTTGCTTCCATGGCTTGCGTTCGATGGCTTTTGTGCTGGTTTCTCTCGCATCAATTCCCCTGGTAAGTCAGCTAAAATAGATAGTGATCTCCTTATATGAAAATTTGGTTGATCTCAAAGGTCTTCATGTCTCATTTCATATATCATATATACATAATGACCATATTAATATATATTTAATAATAACATAAGTAGTAATATACTTATATATCAATAATAGTTAAGATATATATACTATATATATTGTATAATATATAATATATAGCTAATATATAATGCTATGCATATATATAATATATAATATCCTATTAGTATAATATAAGGAGTACTATATGTTATATATGATATAAGAGAGGATATATGATTAGCCGTATATCTAATATTAGGACTACATATGTATACCATATTAGCTACTATAATAACGTATACTCCTAGGACCAAACATACTAGTATGGTTCCTCCTCACTAACTTCCATGTGTTGTAAAGGTTAGTTTACATTCAATTCCTTATGTATGTTACAAATTGACTCTACAAAAATATTGCCTAAGCTTTCTCCTTGTAGGTTCTTCTAAAACATTTTCCCTCTTACGTGTTAATAGGGTTTCATTCATCTTGTTGGCGTTTGTTGTGTTTGGGCTTATTTTGGGGGTTTATTTATGCATATATGAATTATACTAATTATTGGGGTTATGTCACAGGTATAAGTCCCCTCATTGGAATTTTTAATGGTCAATGTAAAGTTGGTTATTGATATATTTTAATGAGCTCAGAGTCTCCATCATTATGATTAATGTACAACTAATATGTATATTATGAGACTTTCCCTAATAAATATGACTGCATTTTCATTTTCTTCTTGAGTAGCTATTGCGTGTTGATATAGGAATAGAGTTGTAATTATCCTAGCTTAGATATTGTCTCTATGTATATAAATTGGAAGGAAAACTCGCACTTACCCCTAGAAGACCCATAATTCCTCTGAAAGATTAACTCAGCATCCTCGTGAAGTTGATGGCCTCCCTTGAGAAATTCACTCTCTTACAAAAATAGTGATAACAAAAACCCTAGAAATTCTTCTCCCTATCACTCTTGCCATAACCCTTTTGGTGTCTACTTGGAGATCACCTACTCAATGTGTCTCTAAAGGTGGCCATCAGTTCCATTTATAATCATTCATTCAAAAATGAATGGCCATGATTAAGTTGACTTGATCCAATCGATAAACTTATAAACTTTCACATTTCTATAGGTAAATCAATCTTATCCCAAGTAATCTCAATTAATTATCCACCTTCCATCAGTTTAGACTTACAAGATATTTTAAAAATCACTAATTGACATAATTAGATATATTTTCCCTAGGCGAATTTTAGGAAAAATTGCGTGGCCTTGGAGATAATTAAATCCTTTGTGTTCATAGCCCCATGACACCTCTCAAAACTAGAACACTTGTGTGATCTACAATATTTAACAGATACATCATCAAAGCACCATAATCTCTACAGTACACTTATCCATCATAATGTCTATAATACACTTATCCATCTTTGCTATGGCATTTGGTTTCATCATAATACATAGTATATTAAATATCTTATATTAATACAGGTACTAGAAAAATTAACCACGAGAAACCATTGAGATATCTATATATATATATATATAATATTATAATATATAGATATATATATGTAATTAATTATTAGTAATATTTAAGATACTATATAGTAAAATATTATATTATATGTATTTAGCTGAGGGGATTTAAGTTGTTTAATGTGTAAATGTTGAATCCTCTTATACATTCAAAAATGTATTTTTAAATAAGAAAAAAATCACAATTTATTTGAAAAATAAATTACTTAAAATGGTATATCTAACTACAATAAAAAAAAAAAAACTACTTTATCAATAACTTAAACTACTTCTTTGATTTTTAAAATAAACTTTTGTGGCTTTTAAAATAATTGGGTGAAATGTATTTTTACCAATTTGTGTGTTTTTTCTTTATCACCATCTCCATATTCAGCTTTTGTTGT
>APFE030611978.1:41928-87933 GCA_000404065.3 Pinus taeda | reverse complement strand
TAGAGAGAGAGAGAGAGAGAGAGAGATCATGTATTTTAAATTAACATCTATAAAAATAAATAAATACATTGGACTTCCATACATTAAAACTTACATTAATAAAATCCATATAAATATTGAATGCATTTCAAAAATTTTAAAGACTTTCCACAAGAACTCTTCTAAGAAAATTAGTATACATTGTGATTATTCTATATATATGACAGTGAAATATGGGGAAACTATTTTATTTAATGTAACCTTCCCTATGGTGTATTGAATCAATTTCAATAAAAATTTTAAATTCCAATAATAACGGTAGAGTTTTCATCACTGCAACAAGAAGTAACTCGTTACATAGTAGTACAAATAATTAATGAGATTACGTGTTAGTTTTCATAGGGAACGTCAATTTAAATTTCTGAAATCACATTATAAAAAATGGATTGCCCAAAGTAATGTAGATGTTGGATATCTATTGCTGTTAAATTGTTTCTAGAAGGTATGTTTTATATTTGCATCCCACTTCTGGGAGATTACACCAGCCAATGTTTAGGAAGAACTCTCTTGATTTGAGGGAGAGGCATCCTCTCATAGAACTACTCTCTGAGACATTAAGATTATGATAGAATGGGATTATTTGATCCTAGATATAGGGCACACAATTAGACGATTCGACCAATACATGCAAACTATAGAACTTTACTGGAATATTAAGTTTTTACTAGGATAGACTATCTTAGACTAAAATGAGAATTTCATGGGAATCCTGAACCAAAGAGTGGAGAGGATTGAATGACACCTCAACATTTCTATAGTGGTGGGTGGTATCAGATGCATATACTAAAGATATGTGACATAAAAGATGTGCATATATAGAATTTGTGTGACTTCCATATATGCAAGTATTTCGTTTATGCACAGGATTTTGGTATATGCACTTCTTCTGTATATGTGCATATCAGAAAGTTGTGAATATACAAAAGATATGTGCATATACAAGAGCTATGCATATAGGGAACATAAGCACATATATGGAAGTTGCACATATAAAAAATATATTCACATATACGAACGATACACATATACACATATATCCACAAATTATGTATATGTGCATATCTTCCATATATAAACACATCTTTTGTATATGTGTATCATTCATATATGCACATATCTTCCATATATGCACAACTTTCGTATATGTGCAACTTTTGTATATGTGCATTCCTTCCATATATGTGCAACTTACATATATGACTCTCTTATGTATATGTGCATATCTTTCGTATATGCATAGCTTCGATATATGCACCTATCTGTATATGCGCAATTATCGTATTTACGAAAGCTGCACATATATGAAAGATACACATATAAGGAAGATATGAGAATATAGGAAAGATACTCATATACGTGAAAGAAACAAATGAAAAAAAACATAAATACTACCCCACATTAGCATTATAAAGAACATTGTACGAATTTCAAGCGAGCTTGGATTTTGACATCTCAGATGACATACTGTACATTTAAAATTGTATGAACATGGTTTAGTAACTGAAATCTAATTTTTCACGAAGATTTTGTACTACTAGTTAGATCACCTATCATGGTTATCTGATATGAAATTCCAAGTCATATAATTTTGCACAATGACTTTGTATGAGGGATTAGATCTCTTCTCAAGATTTTCCACCCTCATAGGAAAGGTAATGACAAATACACTCATCTCTTAAGGATCATGTGTGTGGGCTATGCATTATTTCCGATATGGTTTGTGGTGGTTGATAATCGATCAGATTTTGGAATTTCAAATGAAAAATTGATAATGGATTCATTAGTATTTCGAATTTTTCATCTTTGTTATTCTACATTTTATGTGCATTTATTAGTGTCAAATTGTTTTATGCTATATATATTATTATATATATATATATATATATATATAATAGCCAAATTTGAGCCTAAATATAGTTATCCTTCAAAGAAAGCATAATAACTTGACACCGTTTTCAGTCACTTAGGTTATTATGATTTACTAATAACTTCACAATCCCTTTTTTTTACCAATTGCAATGTTTTTGTTATAAGTGTTTTTTACTTGGGAGTGAAAACTCATGATTAGATCGTCTACACCATTATGCCTTAAAAATTGTGTAGAAAATTACCACCAATCTCTCTAAAGGCTCCCTTGACCAAGAGGATGTCTAAAAAGGTTACACATTGAGGAAATATGTCAAATTCACTTTCCATTGTCGAGATAAGAGAGCATATGCAATATTGGAGTGAGTCCACTCTAGTGTTTGTGGATCCTTTTCTACAACCTCTACAATAGAACATAAGTACTACGTAATTTTTATCAATGATTTCTTTAGAAAATGTTGGATCTTCTTCATTTAGAAGAAGGATAAGTTTTCTCAGAATTTGTTTAATTCAAGGCATGGTCGACTATATGAACCCGTTGTCAAACTTTCATTTGAAATTCCAATGTATGATCGACTGTAAACCACCACAAACCATATAAAAAAGAACGAGTATCCCACTTAAACAATCCTTAAGAGATGAGTGTATTTATCATTACCTTTCCTTTCAGGGTAAACAATCTTGAGAAGAAATCTAATCCCTCGTACAAAATCACTATGAAAAATTATATGACCTAGAATTTAATGTCAGACATTCATAATAGAAATTTGATGTCAGAAAATCATGTGTTCATTTTATCTATTCATATTCATTTTTTGGTAGATGTTTGATGTTAAGAACACCATAATACTACAAAGAACATGACAAGTAGTTTTCAAGTTAAGAGAAATCATACCTATATTAGTTTCCATAGATTTCTCAACATAGAATCAGAGATAAGGTGACAAGTAAAGGAAACTTGAAGATCACTAAATTGAAATAGGATACATAAGGACCAAATATAAGAGTAATAACAACAAGGAAATCTGGTTATCACATCACAAAGGCCCAATCATCTTGAAGGAAGAAATCTTGGAAGAAGAAAAAAAGACCTCAAGTACTTGACCTCCATCTCAAACAAATAAGGAATCTACGCATTTGTAGTATTTTGGGAAGCTTCCACATTATTCATAATCATGAAAGAAATCAAACTGATCTCCCTCATATTGAAGAAAAGAACACATCTCAAGCATATTTGATGGAAGAAGAACATCTCTTCTTATGTTGTTTCTATTCACCAGTGCCAACTCTTTTAGTTATTCAAGACAAACATACAGTTAAGCACCTCCAAGCTAAAAATAAAATAGCACTAAGCTAGAATAGAAGCGACATGGTGACAAGTAGTTCTTATTTCAGTAAAGTTCTATTGTAGGTTCATTGTTCCACCACCCTTTATGGAATCCTAGGATGAAAAAATTGGTCTTAACCTTTTTTCCGTGTCTTCGAGGGAGCATATGACTTGGAATCAAATGTGCACGCCGTCTTATCCATTTCTCTTGATTGGATTAGGAAGATTAAGTTGGTAGGATGGTCCTGAGTCAATTTTCGAAACAACCTTTCTATATTTGTTTGTGCTAGGTAGTGTGTTAACTTACAAAATATAAGCGTGGTTTCTCATTACACTTCAGGGACCACTCAACAGCATGCTTTGCTGCATGGGATATACTATCCCACAAATCATGCAGTATTCCTACGAACCCATGAATAATGATGTAGTAGCCTCATTGTTTATCTCCACCACAAAAAATGACTACATTGACATAGGCAGTCATGAGGCTTATCATACAATTGATTTAATCATCATTCACAGACAACCATGAAGAAAATAAGCCTCCAACTATGGAAGTTGTGATTTAAATCTCTGCAAAACAATTTAAAATGGTGTTCTAGAGAATCACATGGAATCGATGAAAACTTTGTGTGTCTATTCGATGTCCATGTTTCATTTTTTTATTATTTATGCAGTTTATTTTTCATTAAAAAAATTAGAATTTCTATTTCAATTATTAAAATGAGAGATGTGAGAGAATATGTGCATGGATGACATGTGTAGCCCTAGATAGTTCTAAGGGGAGGTCTCTTCTTGTATTTATTTCTGGATGTGGCTCGTGTTTGTATTCTCTTGATCCCATACCTGTTGAAAATAGCAACAAGAAATGCTAAATATGGAAGTGCTAAATTTACCATTGCTATAAATAGCATTTCGGCATACCTTGTTAGTTTAGTTAGAACCTGAACTAAAATAGAGAAGTAAAAATTCAAATTTGATCTTAGCAGTTGTTTGTAAAATAATTAATTAATTCCTCTTGAGTTAATTAGTTGTAGGAAATCAAACATGAAGTCTATGTGAATACATGCAATAGTTTATCCATTGATTGAGGAAGTTATCCCTTGATTAATGGAGATCAGGATGAGTTGTACTTTAAGTTGTAATTATTTAGCTCAGTTATCTAATTTAAGTCCAATTAGAGTAGTTCCAATAGTTCATGGAATTAAATGTGAGTTCAGTTAGTTAATGCATGCATGCATGTAACTGTTGCACTTCAGATAATTAAATATTCTCTCATAAATAACTCATGCATGTCAGCTCAGTCAAAGACCCAGTTGAGATCAGAGGAATGGGCAATGTACTATTGGTTGGAGTATTTTTCCTATATAGGAAACTCATCAATGAAAAAGGAATTATCTCCTTTACATTTGTGCAGTTACTTCTGAGTTTAGTAAGAAGTGCGAAAGGTGAATTCACACACATGGAAGCTTTGGACCCCGGGAGAAACTTCGCAAGGAAATAGGAGTTGTGGAGGGATTGTACTGAGAGCTAGATAGCTTGTCTGCTAAAGCTTTGTGTAATCCCAACATATTTCTACTTGTATGATAATATAGAGATCTGGGTTTTAGTTTTTAACTGAGGCTTTCCCCAGAGTATTCTAATATGTTCATGTGTGATTGATTTCTCTTCATTTGTTATATGTGTTCTATTTGATCTTGCTCATAATTGATTAAGCTTTTGCAAGGGTTGATTGTAGAAGTATATCTAGTATTTTGCTTTAGTGTATTGCATTATCAGGTTATCTACAATGGAAATTTCTAAAATACCCATTCTTCATCATCTTTTTGCTTATCAAAAACAAATTTACTTGTCTTTCTATCTTCATGACATGTGTATTTTGCATGGGGATATACTTTCCATGATCCATAATGCAATGGTATGGATTACTCATTCCTCCATTGGGATTAGCCCTATCATTCAATAATTCAGTTAGCTGGGTATACTATCAATGTTTGATGGCACTGGAAAGATCTAATGAATACCAAAGAAACAAAAGTAAGTTAGCATGCTATGTACGATCTAGCATATGTGGAATATTTTCATATACAAAAGTAGTATAAAAGTTGCAGATATATGGAAGATATGCACATATACAGAATATATGCATATATAGAAGATGTGTGTACATACAGAAGTTATGCACATATGCGTACATGCATATCTTCCTTATATGTGTACCTTCTATATATGTGCATATCTTCCACATATGTGCAGTTTCCATACATGTGTAGTTACTTTATATGTGCAGCTTTTGTATATGCACATATCTTCCATATACACACATATCTTTCAAATATGTGTAGCTTCCATAAATGTGCAGCTTTTGTACATGCACGTCTATTGTAGATGCATAACTTCTTGATATGCACATATACGTAAGAAGTGTACATACAGAAGTTGTCTATATACAATAAAAACATGTGAATATACGAAAAAATTATACGAAAGTCATAGATTCTATATGAAAGATATGTGCATATATGGAAGTTGTGCATATACAGAAGCTGTGCATATATGAAAGATACACATATACAAAAGTTGTGAATATATGCATGTATGTGTATCTTCCTTATATGAGTATATCTTATATATATATATATATATATATAGATCTTATATATATGCGCAACATCTGTATATGCACATGTCTTCTGTATATGTGAAACTTTTGTATATGTGCATCAATTGTATATGGTGTAAATATAATGTTAACATATGTTGAGTTTCAGAAAGGTAGGCATTCCTAGCACGATAGATCCCAATATTATGAGATATAGAATCGTTGCTGGTCATTTTAAGTTTACCCTATCTAACCACTTCTTGAATTTGTGCCCTATGACTTCCTTTCTCCAGAAATCCAAGAGATCTAGGGATATATCAACTTATTTCGATAAATATACAGAAAATGGGCCCATCAAGAATAAGGGATAATCTATATGACTATGATATTTATGCAAAATCACCAACTACGACGAATTATTTTTATTTTTTATAACATGTCTATTAATTCCAACTATATTAATAGAATACAATTGATATTTGTTCAAACTTTAAGAATTTGGGTGAGCTCAACCTTTCCTCCCTCAAGCTAAGTGTTTGCATCTATATGTAACAAATATGGATACAGTGGTTCCCCTATCTTTTCTTTAAGCCCAGATTAATTCAATACAACATTCATTCACCTAATTAGATATGACTGGCTAGGTATTCAAATTCATGCACAACTTCTATATGTGTTTATATGGAAGATATGCGCAAATATGAAAGTTGCACATATACAGAATATATACACATATGCAGAAACTACACATATACAAGGAAATTCTCTATTGAATACATGTTGAATCCACTGTGGGAAGCCTCCTAGAACTCTTGAAAATCTGATCAAAGAAATAACTCCTAGATTTGGCTCTTATCTCTCCTCGATTTTCCTCTAAACCCTTGTGAATTCACCTCTAGGAAATTTTGCACACTTTTTGGAAAATAATAGATTTTGGCTGCAACGATTTCCTCTAAATCACCCCTTGGAATTAACAAGGAAATCACCTTGTTGGTGACTAGATTATCTGCAAAATACCTAGTCCAAATTATGACTCTTTCTGGCTCTTCTTAGTCCCACAAAACATGTAATAATTGGTAAATGTTTTTCATTGAGGCTCCTCGAAAAGCCTCGAATGGACTCCTCTCTATTCTCCTAAGGTCACACTCAAAGTTCACTAAAGGTAGAGTGTAATTCTCGCTCAAGAAATCCTTCTACTAAAAAGCGAGGGTTTCCTTGGATTAGCAGCTCAAGGGAACTAGTGATTAAATTTGAAATGATCCAATATATCCTAAATTAGATCCTCCTTGCTCTATTTATAATTCTTGGCCTCTCTCTCCCTTGGTTCCCGCCTTCTCTTCACTAGTTCACCCCCTCTCCTTTTCTCTCTGTAGCTCCACAAGTGAACATTTCCTTTCTCTCTCTCTCTCTTATGACCCTCACCCACCAACGAGATAAAATATTTCCTCTTCACATAGGCTTCTCGAGCCAAAATCATCTCCAAAACTCTAACTACAAAAGTTTGCTATGCCTAGCACCTCGCTAAGCAATGATTAAACAATGCATTCTATGCCAAGGTCCTAGATGCGCCACTGATTCATCCCTGTCTTTTGCATCATCATTCCATGAAGGAATCCTTGAATACCAAGATATGAATCCATCTTGTCCAACATTAATCTCCCCTTGCTTCCCTCACAATCCTACTAGGTATATATACCGAAAACCCTTTGCATACTATCAATGAGTATGACATCATGATTATGTAGCACTTTGCCCAACCCCTCATGAAGTTTCCCTACCAATTATTCCATCTCATACACTCCATGGGTAAAATCCTAATGATACCACCCAATCCCTATGGATATAAAGTCTTCCTCGCATGAGCTTCTGTTGATATTTTCCTACTAACCAACCTGCCATGCTTATGAAGTCCCCCATGCCATCGATGAATCACTAAAGCCCAATGGAATATCTGAATGATCTCCCATTGTAGTAGCCAGCTGAGACCTAAGGATAACTGAGTTGTCAAATACCCTGATTCATGCGTCACTCTGATTCTAATAGATTTCTCACCGAGCCAACCCTTGAACCCTATCCAAATGGAGCTCCAAAGTACTATCACTACTCTCTCTGGATTACACGGTGATAAAAGTTTGTATGGCATGGTGCGGCAGGGTGGGTGGGTTGGGGAGGTGCCCCACACCCTCTGTCAAGAACTAGGATCAAAACCCAGCTAAATAAACAAGGCCCTCGAATCAATAATATAATGGGGCTCGATAAGCAAGACTTCAAGAGTAAATGAAAGAAGAAAGAAAGGGACATATTTGAATCCCGTTGGTTGTCCAATGTCTAATGATTTTCACTAGATCTAGCTCCAACCATGTTACTTCATTAATACCCTCAACTATCATACCATAAAAAACACATTGTCATTCTTTCGTAAAATAATAAATATAATCTCTGCATGAATAAATCCATAAGTAAATAGTTCAATCTTAACTAGATCAGAAAAATCCCATTAAAGATAAAATATAAATTCATAAATTCTAATGTTGGTTGTTAAAAACACTTCAATTAAAATAATGAAACATCTAAACCAAGGGGAGACATAATCCAATGACCAAAATGTACACAAAATTCCCCAAGTTCTAAGGAAGGGAACAATCCATGGAGCTTAGAAAAAGGATGGAGTGACAAAAGCTCAAAGTATCACATACTTGATGACACGGAAGATGTTGAATTGAATACCCATATTTATTAAGATGTCCTCCAAAAAATGAAAATGAAATGAAAGGTCTAAAGAAACTATATTTTCAAGGAATCAAGTTGAAGTATAGCTCAATATGGATGGTTGTCTAGTTAGTTTGGAAGTTGTGGATCTACGGAAGGATCCCTCATTAGTTGTAAAGAACTTCATGTGGATGGCAATTTACTAATGAGGTTGTGATATAGAATGTGAAATGTTGTTCAAAGTGTTATGTGAGATTGTGTCATTCTAACTAAAATGTTTGAAACTAAATTAATTGATTGAATACATGCAAGTTATTATAAATCACATTTCAAATTGTAGTTTGTCTTTCCTTCATTTTGAATTTTTTCTTATTGATCGAGCTCAAGAAACTATGTTTTCACTTGATAGTGATCTTAGATGCAGTTATAGTATTGAAAAATATTATGTTATATTCTTGACATGCTTTGCTTATCAAGTTGTTCAATGCATATGCATGTTCCAAATTTCTAGGTATTATGGATCTCAGTTTCTCATGATTTGATGAGTTAACACGTTTCATCTTAATTTCACGAAAGCGTACATGCATATATAAAGAAGTTGCACATATAAAAAATCTTTCATATATGTGCATATACAAAAGTTTTATATACACACATTTTGCATATGTGCATATCTTTTGTATATGTTCAACTTTCATATTTGAGCATATCTTCCATATATGCATATTACAAAAGTTGCACACAACTTTTGTATATGCGGAACTTTTGTTTGTGTATATATGGAAGATATGCGCAAATATCAGAGTCGCATATATGCAGAAGATATGTGCATATACAGAAGATATGTACATCTTCTGAATATGTGTAGCTTCTGTATATGCGCAGATTTTATATATATGCATTTTGAATAGGTGTAGGTTTCGTATATGTACAGTTTCTGTATATATGCATCTTTCGTATATGTGTAACTTCTATATATGTTCATATGCAGAAGTTGTTCCCAACTTAAACCTTTGTATATGTGCAACTTATATTTATCTTCATATCTTCTGTATATCATCATATCTTTTGTATATACACAACTTCCAGATATGTGCATATCTTCATTATATGTATAACTTCTGCATATGTGTATATACAAAATTTGCACATATATGGATGTTGTGCATATACAAAAGATATATTAGGAATAAGGTGTGTATATATATAAATTTTGTGAATTTTGTATATTCGTAGCTTCCATGTATACATAAACTCTCCAAATAGGGAAACCCCTATCACGAAACTCTCGAGATCTGAGTTTTAGATCACCACAAACCCTGGATTTCCAAACCGTTCAACATTGATCATTCTTGAAACCCTCACAAAGGAAAAAGGTAAATATTTATATTATTTTGTTATTAATCATTATTACTTGAAATGTTAGAATCCTTCCAAATTCATATTGCACAAAAAAGGAATACAAGATCCGTTTATACATACTCTTTTCCATTTGGAAGTTGAAATGGTTCAACATTTATTCTTTGCATGTGAATTCATAGATCAGGTATGAAATCATTCCTTTAATGAGCTGAATCATATCTCTAGAAGACTAGATCATGGAGAGGAATGATTGGTTAGTAGAGTACACACGGAAAGATAGGTATCACTAGGACAACTAGGATAGTTTCAACATTCTCCTAACTTACTAGGCCTAGTTGTCCTAATGATAACAACTCCTTCTTAAAATGTGTCTTACACAAAAGGTTGTGCATATACAATAGATTCACATATATGGAAGATATACGGATATATGGAGGTTTCACATATACAGATGGTAAGCATATATAGAAGTTGTGCATATATGCAATATATGCATATAAAGGATTGTGCATATACGGAAGATAAACATATATGTGCATATCTTCCATACATGCACACATATTCTGTATATGCGGATCTTCTATATATGCACATACTTCCGTATATGCGCAACTTTCGTATATGCACAACTTATGTATATGTGTTGTGATGCAAATTCATATAACCTAGGTCAAATGTTTACTAAGGGAGATGGTTTACGAAGTTAGGATTTAATTAATTAATTTATTTTTTCTATATTTTTAAGAGAAAATGATAACTCTTGTAAATAGGAGAAGCTTCGATATTATTTTGGAAGGTTTGAGAAATTTTGGATTAGTTAGCTCTTATCTAGGGATAATGGATTAGATGAGAGATTTTATGGATCATGAGAGATATTTTAGGAGTTAGTTTAGGATCTAGAACCTACCTAGGTTCTAATCCATTTATATAAATCTAGGTGAGCCCATGAGGCATGTAAGTACGTAGAGGTGTGTCAGTAGGTGTGAGAGTGAAGTATGAGAATTTCTCCTGTAAATATTTTATGTATTTAATTAATTATTTTTTAGATTTTATGTCCATTTCTATATTGGGTTTCAAT
Organism: Pinus taeda; assembly: GCA_000404065.3. Classification (NCBI taxonomy): domain Eukaryota; kingdom Viridiplantae; phylum Streptophyta; class Pinopsida; order Pinales; family Pinaceae; genus Pinus; species Pinus taeda. The sequence continues at coordinate 76,950 of APFE030611978.1, read as the reverse complement.
CTAGTTTTTTATGTTATGTGCTTATTTATAAGTGCAGGACCTATGGTTAGACCTGCATCACATTGTTTATATATGTGTGCATATCTTTCCTATATGCGTAGCTTCGACATATGTATATACAAAATATTCTAGATTCTAGCTACGGGTGGAACCATATGCACATGTGAAAGATATGTAATACAGAAGTTGTGCATATAAAGAAGCTGTGTAACTTTTGTATACGCGAATCTTTCGTATACGCATAAATTTTGTTTATGTGCTTCTTCCATAGATATGTATATCAAGAGGTTGCACATCTATAGTAGATGCACATATACAGAAGTTGCACATATACAAAAGTTGTACATATATCAAAGATATCCACATATATGGAAGTTGTGCATATACGGAAGATACACATATAAGGAAGTTGTGCATATATGGGAGATATGCACATATACAGGAGATACACATATACTCATATATGTACAACTTTCCGATATGCACACATGTCATGTATATGTGTATCTTATATATATGTGTAGCTTCTATGTATGTGCATATCTTTGGTGTATGCGTAGCTTCCATATATGCTCTCCCAAGGTCCATCCCCTCAACCTGTATGACTAGCTCCTGAAACTGCACAATATTGTTCCTCATCCCTGCTTGAACTATGTAGTGCACAATCTCAAGGCTCAAGGCTTCTCCTTGCATGTTTGAACTAAGCAGTTGTGTAGTAACTAAGCCCATCTTGCCAGCCTATCACTTGTTCTGGGCTCAGTTTATGGAACATGATGCATCATCTTAGGCTAGAAATTTTCGAATTGAGATTGTCTCATCATGATTGAATTGTAGGAATAGGTACCGTATCATGTCATGGAAAGCTTGTGGAGAATGAGAATGAGGGAAGCATGTTTGAAGACACTCTTGCAGCTGAACTTGAAAGGTAATCAATCAGGAGAAAGTACAAGGACACTAGTTTGAAACCATTATCCAAGACTCAAGATCATTAAACACTACTTATCACCAAGGCATGTGAAGGTGAAAAGGAAAGATTCTTCATCAAGACACTCAACTCTCAATAACAACACTCGCTTAACATTTCCACATCATCATGTAGTCCATGTCAGCAGTGTCATGTCGTGTCATGTCATCAGCGGTCATATGCCACATAAGTAGTGGGGATCATTTATATTGTATTTAAAATGTGTTCTAAAGAGTCATATAAGTTGAAAAGTCATAGGAAGTCAAATAGTCATGAGGGTAGTCAAAGAGTCACCCTGGGTTATATATACTCCCTCATTGTATGAGAAGAGTACTTTTCACCTTGTCTCCACCAACAAAGCATTAGAGAAATAAGATAGTTCTTTTGTGGAGCAAGGAGTGGATCCCATGCTACACTATTGAAGCTAGTGATGTTCATTGTATACATGTGCCTTGGAACTTTTACTTAATAATAGAGGCTTCAAGGCTAGCACATTCTTCATGCCTGCTTGAAATACAAGGCTATAAGGCATATAGATAAAGGGTAAGGACACTTAGGGAAAACTGTAGGGTTCGAATGACCCCCAAGATAGCTAACCTTGACATTCATGTATTTCTTTCCTAGCATCAAAACAAGATGTAACATAAGACATAAACTGTAAAGAAATATTGACTCTGCCCCGCAGGAAATCTTATATCTAGACTATACATAATTAAGGGGTCTCAGAACCCACTATCTTCAAGGATCAATTCAAGCACTCAAGGCTTTGGCTATGGCTATAATTTATTATCCAATTATTCTACTATTACTTATGCATTTGGCTATTGTTCTAAAACAAGTCTGTCAACAACTTCCACATTGCACGTGGAGTCTCCCTCCTATGGAGGTTGAAGACAATATGATATTGAACTCCTTCTAGTAAGTTTCTTCTTTCCTTGGCTAAATTCTTCTTCCACTCTACTAGATCATGTGCATCTACAGTTGTTGGTTTCAGAGCATTTTTATCAATGTTTTCCTTTAATCCATTATCTTCCATGACTGCTTGCATTTGGTCCTTCAAAGCAATGAAATTTGAGCTACCCTCAAGGGAATACTCAATCCTCAAACCATAGGATGGCATCTCGATCCTACTGCTAGCTTTGGAGAATAGATATGAAAAGCTCGATCCTCCAGCAATGGAAAGCTCATATTCATCTCATCTATTGTCATTTTGAATCTAATAGGATGTAAAAATTCTTCATAGATTCAAACTGATAATTGTAATTTACTAAAACAATAGACTTGAATCTACTCTACCAATTGTGAAATCAATTAACGATCACAAAATCATGAATTGTACAAGAGAAGTAATTCAATAAACACATTGCACAATGATTTATTGGGTAAGTCCATAGCTAAAACCCCACGTTATCTGTATATTTCATTAGTCAGAAAATATGAGAAGATTACAATGCTTTTCTTAAGCCGAGCAACCTCTAAACTATCTCCATCTATCCCATTGCTTCCTAAACAAGGCTAGGCCAGTACTTAACCAAATTTTGGTTTTCATAAGTCCTTATTTCCTTGTGTTGTTTCCTTGTGAAATAATCCCTACTAATTAAGGAAATTCTTCTTCCACAAATACACAATATATTATAGGCCTTCTTCTTACAACATGCACCAACTGTAGAATTTGGATAATTAAACAATTGATAGTACATTGCCCTTGAACTCCAATCTCAACATGGAAGCTACGTATACACGGAAGTTGTGCATATCTTTTATAAATGCACAGTTTTTGTATATGCGTATATCCTCTATATCTGTGAAACTTCCATATATGCACATATACAAAAGCTAAGTATATAAAGAAATTGTGCACAACTTCCATAATATGCATACACAACAGTCCATATATATTCTCAACTTCTCTACCTGCACATATCTTCCGTATATGCAAAACTTTTATTTGTGTGATTATTCCCTCTATAAGTGTATCTTACATATATTGACATATCTTCCATATATACAGATATTTAGAAGGTGTGAACATATACTAAAACGTATATATGAAAGCTACAATATATAGAATATATGTGCATATATCATGTGTATCTGCATCTTCCGTATATACGCATATCCTCCATACAGGCATATTTGGTAGCCTCTACATGCGCATATATTATGTGCCTATACTGAAGAAGTGCATATACATAAGACATGCACATATATGGAGGCTAGAGTTTTGCACAACTTCTGTATATGCGCATATCTTCCGTATATGCACATTTTTTTCTGTCTATGCGATTTTTTTTTTTTTTTTTTTTTTTCCGTACATGTGTGTATCTTTTGTAAATGTGCATACCCTCTCTATAGTGCACAACCACTATATATGCATATACACAGAAGTTGTGTGCATATCAAAATTACACATACATATTGGAGTTGTGTATATATGAAGGTTGTAGCTATCAATATGTATGTTCATATATGAAAAATATGTGCATATACAAAATCCCCACCTATAGGAAAGTTATACGCATATACAAAAGTTGTGCATATATGGAAGATGTCCACATATACAGAAGCTATGCATATTTATGGAAGATTTGAACATATATAGAAGATATGTGTATTTAGGAAAGAAGCATAAATTTTATATATAGAGGTGAAAGAAGGAGGATCATTAATTGTTTCTAAGCGTAACAAGGAAAAGCCTCCAGATGAGTATAAATGAGTAGTGGAGTTAGAAGAAGAGAAAAAATCCCCTGAACCTGAGGGACTCATTATGGCTGAGGATATAACAAACAAACCTAGTTCTAGTAAGAGGTATAGAAAAATGAAGCCTCGATACGAAGTTAACAATTTTAAAAATCAATGTGCCTAATTAAAATTAGAAAATTAGACTTTAACAAAGGATAATGAATGCTTAAGGAAGCTTCATGTTGAGGAGGTAAATCCCTACTAGCCCAGACTAGGTCTAGCAACAATCATCAAATGCTATAGCGCAAGTTCCTAATTGCAAATTAACAGACCATCGATGAAGGCCTACCTGGATTCCAACACTAGTGTTTGTAGGAGAGGTGGTGCTCTCGTTCCTCTACTTTGGCAGATCACAATCCTCATGATCTCCATTTATAGACACCTGCACATACAAGAAACGACACAAACACAAGCATAAAATCCAGCATATGCAACTATCTGTCAGTTAGAAAGGACATAACTCATCATCCTAAAAAATAACAATAAGAGTGGAACCATAACCAATAGTCGTTCATTAATAATTCATCAAAGAAGAATGCAACCAAAGTTCTGACGCCCGATTCTCCTTTGGCGGGTAGTCAACAGCACATGTCTTGCAAAGCCTGTCGGGAATAAGGACAAGCCTCTCTCTCTGGTTCTTGGACAATAATCTCCTTGCTTGGATTTGGCCTTATGAGAATCAAGAAGGCTCTTGCAGCATGAAGCTCTTGGAAACTTGACAATTCTGAATCTCTAGAACTCTGGAACTAGCTTGCAAAGGAAAATGGGCAAGCTTTTATAGATGGAGGAAGGAGAGTTGGGATCATAGCCAATAATCATGGGATTGGCCATATCATCAAGGAAGCTTCCATGAGAGGTGGCAAACCACTACCTCGGTATGGAAATCCGTAGCCAAACCACCCAACTCAAGATAGATAGCAGTCCAGGAATTCGTTAGGATGAAAATTTCGTCGTTTGATTGTTGAAAAACACCACTGATTATGGTTGGCATGGGTGCGACTCTATGATGGAGCACCAACTGGCGCGCCCTCTTTGGAGTATTTACCCCATTGGCATGAGGGCTGCATTATGGGACTGCGCCAATGGAAAAAGGGTTATTTTTAGGGTTTTTTAGTAGGAGATGTCTTCAGGGAAAATGAAGCTCATGTTCAGGGGAATGCAATGCAAGTGTTTGAAGGTTATGTCACTTCTCATAGGTCCCAGAATGAGTCCTCCAAGATGCGGGAGAGGGGTAGTAGGGAAGGTGACAAATTGTTGTGTAATAGATGCCCCCTAAAGCATGAGGCCTGAGAGAGAGAGAGGGGTGAAATGCTTTACGAGAACATGTCCAACCGAAAACATTGCCACCGAAAAACCTGTGTGGAGAAGTACAACTGATATCTCAAATACATGATATCTGTGGTATGGGCGCATCCATCCATTGCAGAGTACACAAGAATGTAGATCCAAGGTATGGACGCAACCATCCAATAAGGATCGATAAATAGACTCAGGCATGGTCACAGCCATCTAGTGAATGAGTCATGTAATAATCATAATATCCAACAAAATCGGAGCCTGGATCCCAATAGACAAAATCCAGGGTCTTTCGATCCATCTCGATCCAAACAAAGTACAAGTTCAAGCCTGTGAATGTAGGAGTCGAAGTTGAACATGCACAAACATCGTCTGATTACTAGCTAATGATGAAGACTGTTAATAGATGCTAGAGGTACCACCAATAATGACAATGGCCCTCAAGGTACTATAGGTACAATCTACGACATGCGAATCAGTGAGCTGGCATCGAACACCCATAGAATCATTCGATCTGAGGCCAATGATGAAAACCTCATCTCGAATGCGAAGAACAGGCCATTGAGGAATGCATGCTCCAAGGCACCAGAAGGGAGTCTCTAGATCAACTTCCTGGATAATGAGCTGAAGTTGATAGGAAGTGACCTTGATCGAGGTGGGCCATAATGTTTCCCACATCATCGACATGAGACTAAGGATGATAATGTTTTTGTGAATCAGGTTTATATGAGTTATCAGAGGGAGGTTGATATTTCGCAGAGGCCAACTTCTCTTGAACATAACGGCGACACGATAGCGGAATTGGCAGTATTTGACATCAATCGATCAGAGGTCATGGTGACAAGGCAAAGAGCAGATGAGAGGCCAAACAGGATCACCCAAACCCATTGAGGCAAGTGAAAAACGAGATGAGATGTCCCCACCTAGACACGAATGCAGACAAGTGCCATGTTCAAAAGCGACATACTGCCAACACGACAATGATTCTGGTTCCATTTTCCCCACCATTTCTGGCGAGTACCCCAATTATTTTTATTAAAAAGCTTGACAAGGATAGCATATGCTTGTAAAATGTCATTTCAACAGAATCCAATGTCATCAAGTTTTAATGAGTCTGACAAAGGAAGAAATCAACGCCTTTTCATGTTTAGAGAGTCTCAAAATATTGCAGAAAAGTAAATTCCAGGGGTGTCCTTTTTCATAAAGTTCTGTCTCTCGAGCCCGAAAAAGTATGAAACAATGCTCGAAAGAACTGCTTGACCATTACGATCGAGGAGTACTTTTCATGATTAGTGACTTTGACCTGAAAAAGTAAAAAAGTGACTGAAATCATGTCATTTCCTAACCATTAACGAGCCGAAAATGACAAGGGCCCGACGATCTTTTCGTCTTTACACAGTCGAAAAAGAGCTTAAAGGAAACCACCTCTTATTTACGTTTAACGAGTCAAGAGGAATAACTCGGCAATCTTTTCATCTTTAAAAGTCAGAAAAGAGCTGAAAGTAGACCTCCATTTTTATTCTCTTTAACGAGTCAAAAAGGGAAAAAATACTCGGCAATGTTTTCATATTTTACAAGTCAGAAAAGTGCTTAAAGGTGACTCTTCCTAGATGAATGAGTGGTATAAATGGTAGCAACTCGTTTTGGCAATGGTGGAACTGCTCAAAACATGTAATCGTCAAGAGGTTGGCTAACAAAACTCTTAACTGTGGTCCCTCATGAAAGGAAAACAAGTAAGTAAAAGCATATGATTGGCCAAAGAGATGGTGGTGATGGGATGAAAGCAACCAAGGCTCATCTAACATAATTTCGCGGATAAAGGCAGCAATCACGAGATGTAAAATGGGTATGGGTTCATTTTTACACAAGCTTGAACCATGGAGAACTCTACGTGGATTTGATTTCATGTTTACACAAGCTTGAAACGAAAAAACTATGCTTGTTAAAAGTTCGCATGCCCCCAGTATAATGACGCAAATGATGTACATGCCGCCCAAGCTTCAGTGCATTCAACAAAGTGGATGGAATGAAGGTTCACTTTCGAGATCTTAGAAAGACTCAACTTGTATTTTACGAAATCTTAATCAAAAGACTTGATTTGGAAAGGGAGTTGTTTCATTTTTTAATGAGGTTGACACAGTAAAAGGACTACCCTCATAACCCTTGTTTCATTTTTTAATGAGCTTGACACAAGATCAGGAACTATGCTCGACCAGACCCAGTTTCATTTTTTCAGGAGCTTGACATAGGAAAGCAAACTATGCTCCGACCAGACCCAGTTTCATTTTTCAAGGAGCTTGACATAGGAAAGCGAACTATGCTCTGACTAGACCTAGTTTCATTTTTTAAGGAGCTTCACATAGGAAAGAGAACCATGCTCTGAATGAACCTAGTTTCATTTTTTAAGGAGCTTGAAATAGGAAAGCGAACTATGCTCTGCCCAAACCGAGTTTCATTTTTTAAGGAGCTTGAGAGAGGAAAGTGAACTATGCTCTGAACGAACTTCATCATAATGAACAGTAAGTTGTTACTTCCAAGAGTGCCACTCCCAGTGGAAGGATAACATCTTGGAAGTCAGGATCCAATGCCCCCAGGACACTATGCATGACGGCATCATCACTGGATACATGCACGGGATAAGAAGCCACGTTGTTGACCTGTGGTGGGGCAGATACAACCAGTGGATAAAAACCAGGAGGGGATGACAACTGCGCAGGAGGCACTGAGGGACTAAAGAACGGTAATTGATCTATAGTCATGATTCTTCCATCATGTGGAAAGCAAACCACACAGAAAAGTGAAGAGACAAGGCCCCCCATGGCATAAACATAATCACGGCCAAGGAGAAGACTGAAATCTAAAGCACCTTGGGTAACCAGTATGTATATATAGATGGTTTTTCCTCCCAAAGTAATAGGGAACCTCGAAAGGATCCCTAATGGTTGACTGGTTCCTCCATCAAATGCCGTCAAATTCTGTGTGACTGGCACAAGTTGTGGGGGGCCAAATTCTTGCCAAGTAGTGGAAGGCATAAGATTGACAGATGCACCCTCATCCAAGACAATGCCAGGTATTGCCTTATCATAGGCATGTACTGTAATCTGGAAAGGCACATGGGATGGAAGGTGGAAAGAAGTCAGGTGACTATTCGAAGGAAACGACTGAACTACTTGGTGGGGGAATTATATGATGGCCCCCCTGCTCCGAAGAAGGACTCTTGGGATCAGCTAGGATAGGTGAGTCATTTTCGAACTAAGGAGAATCTGACAAGACGAGAAGAACATGAGAATGATGCTCTTCCAAAACAGAGTGATCAACAGGTGGTGAACCTATGTTGACACTCTCTCCAACCAATGGTTGGTCTGGAACAGGCTTAGCACAGCCAGGTTCAGAAAGAGTAGCCTGGATAAGAGAAGAATCTAAATCAATCTCTTTGTCGATAGGGAGAGGATCTGAAGAGAGCCTCTGATAACCAACGGGGAGTTGGGGTGAAGAAGCTGTAAGACTTTCCAAAACAGCGGAAGCTTTATCCATTAGCAGACAAAGGTGAAGGAGATGGTTGCCTTCACATAGCCTACAGGGGAATCGAATCTTGCCGTTCTTCTTACAATTGCCAGTTGATAGGGTATTACCATGGGCTTCAGAGGATGATGAGGGGCAGGCCGGATCATGAGACCATACTTCTAAGATCCTAGGAATGCCAGGGAAATCACGAAGAAGATGGTCTCCCTTGCATAATTTACAAGGAAACTTAACCTTCCGCGGAGGAGCAGGAGTTCCATCCTGAGCTGTACTCGGGGTAGTAGCTGCACTTTTAACCTCTAACTTATGAGACTTCTTCTTCTTTGTATTCTTCTTCTTCTTCTTAGCCACCTGGTTACTTGAATCCAGACTTTCACTAAGCGAAGTAGAAGATGAGGACGTAGAAACAGGCGAAGAAGGGGAGAGGTCCACCTTGGAATCAACATGATGTTGTTCGGGTGGAGGAACTGATTGACTAGTAGTTAAAACATTAGGTACCATAGAGGTTGAGAACAACCAAACAAGAAACCCAACAGTTAACCCAGGAAGGGACAACATTGCCATGTAAGGAGCACCAACATTCCCAAAAGGAGGAAAATGACCAGGATTCCCCTCAGAGGGGATTCTTGGGTTGGTGAACTCTGGAAAAGTTGTCATCAAAACTGAAAATAGCACACACAGGGATGAAAAAGAGTCAAGACACACAATCAAACTGCCAACAAACAAAATCTAACGAGGCGTGTGATCACGAGCGAGTAAATATTAAGACACAAGGACATAACTTGACCTTTTCATCTTTAAAGAGTCGAGAAAAGGACAAAAAGATGACTCTAGTCGCCTTCAAATGTTTAATGAGCCTGAAGTGACAAGTTCCCAGATGAGCCTTTTCTTTTAGGGAGTCCAAAAAGGAGCAAAAGTGACTACTATGGATAACTAGGCAAAGGTTTACGAGACAATCCATAAAACTGCATATACACCTTGGGAATCGTATGGAAACCAAGGACTTTCTGTATGACATTCAATCTTCCTGAATGCTGTGTTCGGCGCGTTACAGGTTGTAAGGCGGCAGAGACGACTTCCTATCGATAAAGGATGATAACCTAGTGGGGTCCCCCCATATACTCGATGGTACGTGGGAGCACAATTCCGTACTAGACCACTATTGAGTCACAGAAAGAGGAATCACCCAACCTTGAGTGGAAACAAAAGTGACTAGGTTTAACGACGCCAAAGCACGTCTCTAGCCTATACCTCTAAATAGTGTCCGTTATGTTCCAATGCGTTATTAGATTCATTTAGTTCATTTTAAAGTTGATCTTGGATTATGTTTCAGTTTTCAGGCCTTACCGTCTGTAATATCTCAAAATTTCCTTGATGCGATCTATATGCCATAGTATATCATTTTATTCAATGAATGCTAACTATAAGAGAGTTGAGAGCTTTCACCCAAACAAAATGATCATTGAAGAACCAACAATATGTTTAATGCAGCTAATGGAAATTAAAAACTTTTCTTCAAAGTCACCAATCACTAATAACAGCGAAAAGCTCTAATTCATGTTAACTAATGAAAACCAAAAGAGATTTTTTTTTTTTGTTGATGGCAAGATGCACTAAACAAACTTTGGGAAATGATAATAAAAAGAGTAAAAACAAGCGAATTTCACTCAATGCAAGCACAACCAGATCCCTACATGACAAAGCAGTCCTTCAAAACTGAGAAAAGTTCCAAAGACACCAATGAACTGTGTAATGTAGGCCCAAAGCGGAACAAAGCAAAATTCAAGTGAAAAAGAGGTAAATCACTCAAACAACACAATGAAATGATCAACAACCACTTAAACGAATGCAAGGGAGCAATCAAAAAGTTGACTAGACCCTAAAAGGCCAAAAACTCCTAAGGAAGGCTCGACACACAAAGCCACTAGATGCCCTAGGGCTAAAAACGTGGAATCGATAGAAAATAATAAACAACCAAACGATGAAGGTTAAAACGAGTCAAACAGGACTCCAATACACTCAAGCAGTCAAGAAAATGCATCCAAAACAAAGACCAAGCTTAGAAGGCTTAAAATCAAGCAAACCCTAGCAATTCCCAGGCCTGGTGCGACTGTCAGGCTGAAACTAACGCCTTTTAATGATTGGCGCAAGTAATACATTGACAACTAGCGCCAATTGGCATTGCTGTGCCAAAATGAAAAATAAGCAATCCAAAAATAGGCCAATGATAACCAGGTAAACCAAGAAGCAAGAAACAACAAAGAACCCAGCCCAGTAGGGTGACCAAGCAGGTAAAAATCAAGAAACAACCAAAAAGGCAAGACAAGATCCCCAGCGGAGTCGCTAAATTGTTGAGGTAAATCCCCTCTGCGGACAGAGGTGATCCCTACTAGCCCAGACTCGGTCTAGCAACAATCATCAAACGCTATAGCACAAGTTCCTAATTGAAAATTAACAGATCATCGATGGAGGCCTACCTGGATTCCAATGCTAGTGTTTGTAAGAGAGGTGGTGCTCTCATTCCTCTGCATCAGCAGGTCACAATCCTCACGATCTCCGTGAATAAACACCTGCACATACAAGAAACGACACTGACACAAGCATAAAATCCACCATATGCAACTATATGTCGGTCAGAAAGGACATAACACATCATTGTCACAAATAAAAATTAGAGTGGAACCATAACCAATAGTCGTTCATTAATAATTCATCAAAGAAGAATGCAACCAAAGTTCTGAAGCCAGATTCTCCTTTGGCAGGTAGTTAGCAGCACATGTCTCGCAAAGCCTGTCGAGAATAAGGACAAGCCTCTCTCTTTGGTTCTTGGACAATAATCTCCTTGCTTGGATTTGGCCTTATGGGAATCAAGAAGGCTTTACAGCATGAAGCTCTTGGAAACTTGAGAATTGTGAATCTCTGGAACTCTCGAACTACAGAACTAGCTTGCAAAGGAAAATGGGAGAGCTTTTATAGATGGAGGAAGGGGACTTTGGATCATAGCCAATAATCATGGGATTAGCCATACCATCAAGGAATATTCCATGAGAGGTGGCAAATCACTACCTCTCTATGGAAATCTATAGCCAAACCACCCAACTCAAGATAGATAGCAATCGAGGAATTTGTTAGGACCAAACTTCCACCATTTGTTTGTTAAAAAACACCACTGATTATGGTTGGTGTTGGTGCGACTCTGTGACAGAGCGCCAACTCGCGCACGCTCTTTGGAGGATTTACCCCATTGGCACAAGGGCTGCACTATGGGACCGCGCTAATGGAAAAAGGGCTATTTTTAGGGTTTTTCAGCAGGAGATGTCTTCAGGGCAAATGAAGCTCATGTTCAGGGGAATGCAATGCAAGTTTTTGGAGGTCATGTCACTTCTAATAGGTCTTGGAATGAGTCCTCCAAGGTGTGGGAGAGGGGTAGCAGGGACAGTGACAAATTGTTGTGTAACACTTCAAGACTGATTAGTTGTTTGGAATGAGATTCTGCTTGAGAAAGTGAAATCTTATCATGGTAAGTTGGAACGACTGACGAATCGTTATTAACAGATGAATTTTATGCTTCTTTCATAAATACACATATCTTCTATATATGTTCAAATCTTCCATAAATATACATAACTTCTATATATGCGCACATCTTTCGTATATGCATAACTTCCATATATCCGCATATCTTTTGTTTATGTGAAACTTTTGTATATGCACATATTTTTCATATGTGCACATACACATGTACAAATGTAACCTCCATATATACACAACTCCAATATATATGCATATTTCCAAATGCGCAAAACTTTTGTGTATACGCATATACATAGGTTGTGCACTATAGAGAGGGAATGCACATTTACAAAAGATACACATATACGGAAGAAAAAAAAATTTCATATACTGAAAAAAAGATGCACATATATGGAAGATATGTGCATATACAGAAGTTGTGCAGACCTCTAGCCTCCATATATGTGGATGTCTTCCATATATGAAGTTCTTCAGTATAGGCACATAAGGTATGTGCATATGGAGGCTGTCAGATATGCCTATATCGAGGATATGCGTATATACAAAAGTTGCACATGCACATGATATATGGACATATATTTCCTATATGTGTAGCTTTTATATATATGTTTCAAGTATATGTGCATATCTTCTGAATATGCATATATACAGAAGATGTGTGAATATACGTACGATACACATATAGAGAGAATATGCACACATATAAAACTTCTGCATATACAAAAGTTGTGCATATAGAAAAGATATGCACAACTTTTGTATTTATGTAGCTTCCATATATGCGCATATGCAAAAGTTGAGAATAACTCCAACCCTCTTATATACTAAACTTTAACCTCCATATATATGTGGATCTTCTATTTAGGTGCATATACGGAAGATATGCACATAAATATAAGTTGTGCACATATGGAAGATATGTGATATGAAATATGCACATATACATAAGTTGTGCTACCTGCATATATAAAACTTATGATTCTTTCTTAAATACACATATCTTCTATATATGTTTAAATCTTCCATAAATACGCATAACTTTTGTATATGTGCACATCTTCTATATATGTGTATATCTTTCGTATATGTGAGGCTTTTGTATATGTGCATATTTTTCGTATATGCACATATACGGGAAAAAAAGAAACACATATATGGAAACGAATTGTGTATTTACGAAAGATATGCGCACATGAGGAAGTTGTGTAGAACTCCAGCTCTATACATACGTTTTGTGCCCTATACTTCATGTCTTCTCCTAATTTATTAAATCAAGGGTCGATCCATGGTAATGATATGTTCATCTGGGCATGCAATATCAAATAAGATATAAATATAAAATTAACTTAACTTGTAAGCTTGATAATTTCTAAATAATAAAAGCAATATCCATTACAACTACATTCATCAAAAGTAATGTAACATTTATATAATATAACATCACATCCACATAAGGATTTAAAATTCAATGAAGATGTTGTCATAAACACAAGTCTAAATTTATGTATTTTTATTCAAAATTGGTCCAACTATACATTTTTCTTTCTTAGAAAATAGAACTTCATTTCCAACATAGATAATGGAATCTCATGCCCACAAATGACATAAAAGAAAAACAACATCATGATCGATCTAAAGTATGGGTCTATAAGTCACCCTCGTCCCTCTTGGCACTCCCAGGTGGATTCCCAAGTTGATATCTCTGCAAAAATTACAATAATCAATTAGTTGTAAAAATTGAAAGGCATAGAATCAATTTCATTAATTCATGATGATATTTTGATCAAATACTCATTCTCACTGTGAGGATCTGAAGCAATGGGGAAGACAGCTCTTCCTGGGTAAATGGTGGAACACTTGGTGACGGATATAGGCATGGTTCACGGGTGATGGATAAAGTCATGGTGGAAGTGAAATAGGGAAAAGGTAGTGGGTGTGGGTGATGATACACCCCCACCAGTTGTACGATAGTCGGAATAACTCTAGCCCGTGGTATTAACCTAGGGGGGGGAATTGGAATGTTAAGGGTGGCTAATTGAAAAAATGAGAATGGTGGATGACTAAAAGCTAGGGGTGAGCATTGGGAAGGTATCATAGAAGCGGTTATAGGCATGGAAGAATTTATGAAGGAAAAATGTGGTGGGTGTGGGTGATGATACATCCTAATTCGTTGTACAATAGGGGGAAATACCCTTGGGGAGGATATTGGAATGTTAATGGCTAAAGTAGTGTTACCAATGCTAGATATTTTTTCAATAGCATGTTCATCAAATAAACAAATTTGACAATTTGGAATGTTGTGAGATGTGGGTACCTCAGCTTTAAGAATAAAAAAAGTTCATATAGTTATGTAAATGTATTGAAGATGATAATATATCACATTAATGTAAAACAATGTATAGCATGAAATTTCAATACCAATATTAGGTGTAATAGAATCTTGCATTATCTGAGGCATTTATTCCATAATTCTTTATTTTTGAGAAGATAACTCCAATTGTTCACCCATTCTTTTTTTCTTGCATGAACTCGTCCAACCCTTTCAAATTATAGTTTATTTGTCCCTGATTTTCACTTCAGACCACATCACCTCTTTTTATTTACTCGACTCAAGAAAATATGTTTTCTCTTGGTCGTGATCTTGGATGGAGTTATAGTATTGAAAAACATTTTGTTGTATTCTTGACATGCTTTGTCTACCAAGTTGTTCAATGCATATGCGTGTTCCAAATTTGTAGGTATTATGGATCTCAATTTCTCATGAGTTGATGAGTTAGCACATTCCATCTCATCATCTTTATAGAATTCACTCTCTTGTCGTACATTGGTTGATTCAAAATTATATGAGAAATTCTTTAAATCATCAACGCTCATTTCATTATGATAATTCAGGTTGGGAGGAGAATCAAACCATGGCGAAAGTTCTGTTTGGATTTCTAGGCCCAATATAGGTGCTTCACTTAAAGCAAATAAAATTCTAGGTATTTCTGTAGTGGGATCAGTGACACCAAGAGGTACATTTTCACCCAAAATAGTGTTACACACTAACATCTCAACTTTCAATACATGTTTACAGATATTTCAATTGAGGGCCCAATTGCAATTGTAGAAGTGTAGATTAGAACCCTTATATATGACATTATACCAAATGTCATGAGTATCCTTATTTTGGCTACAGATGCAATAATCATTACTCTTTTCATTAGGCACACAATCTTCATTTGGGATTTTCTTAGCTCTGCACTTGGATGAATGCAATTGTTCTTGGATATTTCTCGGTCATACAAAACCAACTTGTTTTACGGTGCATATGATTGTAATATAATACAACCTTTGTGAACAAAAAATAAATTAACCAATCAACCCTTCTATTGTAGGCATTGTTCTTGTCACATAGGTACCTTTCCTTGACATACCAATGGTAAGATTCAATTGTATTTTTTGTATCTTGATTGGAATGCGGAAAATTTCTCTATGATTTTGCCAACATATCTGTAGAAATAAATTTAGTAGTTATATATTAATAAGTATACATATGACATGAAAAATAGAGTCATTAAAACCACCAATAAGAAGATTACATATTTTGTTGTTGGCTAACCAAGTAGTTCTAAAATATTCCAAAAACCTCTTTTCTTCACTAAATTCTTCAAATAATCTTTCAAATTATTTTTTCACAGATTCATCATCTTTACAAGTATGCATGATTTCTCCTAAACCACGAAAAATGTGTATTTGGTTTTCCTTTCCTTGGACCTTGTTTCCAACATTCTTCAACCGTGCAAAACGAACATTCCACACACATAATAATACTTTACACTTGATTGAAGACCTGGAATAAAATAATTTTTACAGGGATTATACATTAACAATATTTTTATGCCTCTTATAAAAATAATAAACACATCACCTTAACACTTCAATTTTCGTAGTAGCATCATCTATGATGAAGGCAAGAACATGCCAACCTGGTCTCTCTTTGTTTCCAATTGCAAATGAGGCCAACATCCATTTAGAAAAATTAGTGATAGTATTGCATGATGATATCACAGAAGCTATTGGAACCCCATTGTGATGTTCGTCGAAAATCATTAAGATGTAAAGTTGACACCGCATTACAAAAAATGTTCTTAGTTATATTTATATAAGATACATGCATTAATATGAGGTTAAATAAATGAATGAGATTTAGGATAAATATGTACTCACCCCATACTTATTTGTACTAAATGTTGAATCTGTTGAGATAATATTATTGTCAAAGTATTTCAGCATCATTGAACACATACACTTTGTTTATATGCCTATTATAAAAGGGATATTTTCAACAAGCTCTTGTTTTCAGTAGAAGAAAAAACTCTCTTGGTGTTCCTTATACTAGCTTTCTACACTGTTTGGATCACTTTGATCTTTAACATACTCTAGCCTTATGGTATCATTGTAAATCTTTAATATATCTTGTCTTGTCATGTATGTATCTTGATATATCCCTGTGTATAACTCATTAGATCCATCCTTCACGTTAGACATGAACTTGTGCCATATCATTGTAACATTAAACCTCTTTTAATGAAATGTTGGACACTAGATCGCATATCCCTTGTTAAATGTGGTGCATAATTGAATATCATGGGCCTATTGATTACATCTATCCCATGAAAAATAAAATTAGATCTATCGATATGCCTACATGCACTATATATTATTACAACATCATCTGGTCTAATTTGAAGTCGTCGCACAAAGAAGTGACATTGGCAACCAACTTTAATACTTTCGTGTCGATTACAACTTGTCTTTTGATCTGAGGAATTCTCCTTTTTGACTGTGGACCATATGAACACCAATAACTGTATGTAAAAAATTAGTACAAATTAGATATAATATTTATGCATATTGCAAAAATTATACGTATCTTGAAAAAGCATATAGAGACTCACATATCATACTCCAACTATGTTGACTAATAGGTGTGTTTGACATCCTCTATTTTCGACTTCGATGATACTTAAGAATAAATTGAGTGGGTTCACTTTCATTTGATTCCTCTCCACTTATGAAATCATCAAGTCGACAATATGGAATAACTGCAACTTGGACCCCATCAATCTCTGTCCATGTTAGGTCTTCTGCTAAAAATTGTATCATATCTTCTGGGTCTTCAACTTCCAACTCATTAATCCTCTCTCACTTAGTCATTCTTAAAATACCTATACAAATTTCATTGAAAATAACTTAGTTTGAGTAAATGTTATGGTCTTGATTAATGCATAGCATAATAAGCATGGAAGTCTCATTTTTAGGTAAATATTTTATACTTTTCACGTAAACCACTTTGGCATTAAGTAATATTAAGGGGATCTTAGATGACATTGTATGATAAGTAAGATATATTGGGTCATTAATAAGGTGAAATATTTCTAACAAATTTATACTAACCATGTATGACATATGAATTCTTTCTCAAGGTGGTGCCACCATGTTATTGTCAAGGGGGGACTTGTGATGAGTCACTGGGCTGGAAGGGGTCAAATGGAACTTCCTAACACTAACACATGAGATGGTGTGCTAATGTGTCCCTTCAAATAGGGATGAAAGGGAGAGACATAAAATTTCTCCCCAACGAACCCCCCAATATCAAGAGTAAAACCACTCAAAAACTTTGTGAATTAAGAGAAGAGGAAATCCCCTCGATTAAATCTTCTTTAGAAAAAAACACACATTGTTGGTGACTTAGTAATGTTATAGAATAGGATAGGGACTCAACTAGGATAGAATAGGATCAACTAGCTCAAAAAGACAAGACTCACCAAACCACACCTCATTTTGGAATCTAGTTCCATTAGCTAAAAAGCCAAAGCCTATAACCATCATCCTTGAAGAATAAAGGGTGGCAACCCTCACCAAATAAAAATTGTGTGGAATGAAATAGTTTTTCATGTAATTAATGAGGGGATTCGAGTATCTTCGCATTACATGCCCCACAATATGATTATTAGATTTACTGTGCCTCCATAAATAAGAGATACATGTCTTGTCCTTTATGATAAAATTAGGGATGCTGTAAATTACCAACTTATCATTAATAATCAATCCCCTCTCTCTTTTAATAATAATGAATTGATTTGCATATATATTATCAAAGAATTATTCTCCTTTAAATCATCCAAGAAGTTAACCCTAGATAGTTTTTGGATACCTCCTTCAGCCACTTTAGTATTAGAGCCAAAAGAGGGTTTAATGGAGTAATGTGAGTTGTACACCTTGTTACATTCTAAAAATTCATCACCACTTTCAAATTTTGAAACCAAAGTAAAATGAAGCCTTCAAAACTTCAAATAGTGCACAAGGTTCAACATAATTAATTATTGAAATATCAAGAACCCAAAGAAATTCACTTTCGAATAATCCTATAGGATTTGTAATAACCCTTCTATCACCCACCACCCCACTTTATAACATGATAATTAGTGAGTTAAGAAAATTAGTAGAGTTTTTATAATTTTAATTCAATCATTAATAATTATTAATTGTAAGGATTTAATATTCTAGAGTTTTTATTTTCATTTTGTCTTTTTAATTAAATTGACTAATTAAAAAAAATGCCACATAACCAAGTGTCATATAAAACAAGTTATGGTTTTGGGTCATGTAGTATTGATAAGTTTTGATATTTTAAAAAAAATTATGTACATTAGCAAATCTCCATGGTAAAGTGAGTGTGAATCTCAATTACTAAAAACCTTGTTACCTGTTTTTCTAAATGTATGTAGTTTTAATTTTTGTATTACTGCTTTTTATATTTATTGATATAGAATAGAATTAGAAAAAATTATTATTTAGTTAGTTTTATTTTTAAATCTTAATGGTTTTGAGATTATTTTTAAAGTAGCCCTCTTTTTTAGTTGATTATGGATTTATGTCTATTACTATTTTTATCATCTATTTATTGTTTTGCACTATTTTTATTGACTTTTCTATCAACATTTTTTTTCAAACCCACATTGGAAGTAAATATATATTATATATATATATAGTATATATATATATATAGAGAGAGAGAGAGAGAGAGAGAGAGAGAGAGACATGTCTCCTAAGAATTATAATCCTACTTCTATCACTACATTTGATGAGTTCAGTAGGTTATTTATTCAATATACCATTTATTTTTAAACAATGTTAGCTATATTTATTTTCCACTTATAAACAAATGTTAAGAAAAGTTTTTTGGATCCTAAGGCATAAAAATTAATAAACCGTAACTGGTTATATATCATTTAGTAAGAAATCTCACAATTTCGATGATTATTGTTTACATTATAATTAATAGCAATAACAATAATTTAAAATAAAATTATAATTTAGTTGATTTTAATGTTTCTTTATATCTTAATAAGATGAGATATAGTGAAAGATGTGTTTTGGTATTAATTACAAATTGATGTCCTTTTCAAAATTATAATCTCACCATTCTTGCATATTCTTTATGGCCTTTTCAAAGTGGGGAAATTAAGTAATAAAATGTGGCCGCTAGATCGAGCTCACTGAATATTTAGATCTTGCTTTATCATGTGCCTTTATTCTTCACCTTGCCCAACTCCGTGCCTCAAGTGAAAAGGAAATTTTTTTAGGTCGATCAAATCATTCTTTACATTTTAAATAATTTTTTTATCATTAAAACTAAATAGAAATTGCTAATTGGTTTTCCATGAGTGAGATTGTGAAATCCATAACTAAGTGAAAACATTTAGATTAAAATAAAGCAACGGTTGCTGGCCAAAACAATCAATGGTTGATGTGGCCATCTAGTTTTTGAAAAACATATATCCCCCACAATAAATTTTGTATAAAAAATTCGATGACAACGCCGCTCGCCTTCATCATTCATAATTATGGTCTTTACATAAAATTACATTATGTTTCTCATGTGGGAAAATTCATACAAACATGCGACGAGCGACTTACCTGGTCTGGATGACGAGGGTGGACAAGGACACTGAGAAAACTTCTAGTGATGAGTGAAACAAACCAAAGTTCATATGGCGCCACACTACAAGAAAACAGAAAACATCATAAAAAAATTCAAAAAACATCATAAAAATTTCAAAAAAACATCATAAAAATTTTGTAAAAACATAATTAAATTACAACCTTAATGGCTTTGACTCAGCTTCCACTGACCTCAATATACCTCAGCTTCCACTCAGCTCAATATACCTCAGCTTCCACTTGACTCAAAAAAACTCATCTTACAGTGCTCAGCTTCCACTTGGCTCAACAAACGACCGACAGAAATCAACAACACTTGGCTTCCACTTGGCTCAATAGACGTCCGCTTACAATGCTAGACTTCCACTCAGCTCGCTACGACACAAGCATAAATCAACAATGCAGAAAACTATGTAGAAACATCTGACCCATGATATATATAAACATTTTTTCCTCTGGATAAATAATTTGGCCAAAAAACCTAGTTTGGTCGAACAAATAGTTTGGCTGAATTATTTATTTTGTCAAATTTCATTTAATGGTCAGCATTAGTTTAAATGGCCAAAAGTTCTGCTAAGATTTTGTGAATAGTTCGGGCTAAAAAAAATAAATAATAATAAATTAAATAAATAAAATTAAAAAAATATAAAAAATGTTCGACCAGCCCTTGTTTTTGCTTGCTTAGAGAAAGCGACGAAACATGGTTGGCTGCTTCCCTCCAGAACAACACCGCGCTAGTGATGCTGGCCTTACCTAATGAAATTTCGTGAGGACTACCTTAGATAAACTACTAAGAGAACTTCTCACCATATGATACGTGGGCCCTCCGGGCCTATCGGTCGACAACTAGAGAGAAGAACAAACTAAGGAAAGAACTCTCTGCAACTCATGGAATAACCTCATGGGGAAGCTTGAAGTAATTCTTAATATTGTGAATTTTTCGGAGGCATTTCTAACAAAAGTGTAACCCATCTTCATGTTTTCACCCACAGATGTATATTGGTAGTTTCCATCATCATCAACAACACCTCACTAAATATTTAGTATTTTGCACATTATCAACATGAAAAGTATCATACACACCTCGAATGAAACCTCCTTTCCTTCCAAAGTTCAATATGCTAACATATTAAACAATGTTGGGCCTAAGTTTGGTATCTTTCATGAGATATTTGGGAACAATCACTTATACCAATGATTGATGGTCCCAAAAACTACAATTATCACAATTTCCATGTTTTGTCGTTTAAGAATGAAGCATTGAATGAAGTTAAGTTACTCATCCCCATAATATCATTTCTCACCCTATCTTACATAATTAATATCAAACAATGAACAAACTTAACATAAGCTAATGCACCCTGCATATTTGCTTTATTAGAAGCATAAGTTGAGGCTTATTTAGCCTACTAACACCCTTCTTTTTTAATTAAGTAGATTATTGAGAGTCCTTTACCATATCTCAAGGTATGTGGTTAAATATGATAATGAGTCATTGAGAAAGGTAACTTTTAAGTGTAAAAGCATAGGTTAAGGCTTCTCGAGTCTAATAATACCCCTTGTTTTTCACATAAGTAGATTGGAGACGTCTTCACCATGAGATGTCTCGTATTGAAAGTTGAGAATGAATTGTTCAAAAAGTAATATTAAGTTTAAGTTATTGTGAAACAATATAATAATTATTGTAGATATTCACCCGAAATAATTTATTATAGCCTACATTGTCATTTTTTATTTTTATTATTTAATTTATCTTTTGAATTTTAAGTTTGTCTATTATTTTATTATTCAAATTTTTAAAAATAATTGAAATAAAAAATATGTAAATGGAAATATTAGTTATATGATTTAATAAAAGATGTAATTTAGAAAATATGATATCAGACAAATCTTATTAAAAAGCAAACTTATATTCTATTATCTTTTATTTAATTATGAAACTATACATACAAAAAAATGAGTATTTATTTTAGAGTTTTTTTTTTTACATTGTATTCTAAATGGTTCTTATGTTATGCTCTTAAATCTTACTGTTAAATTCTCTACTCAAGCACGAGACAATACAATGCTAGAATGACGGAACCCCCTCTCTTTCTAGTGACCTGATGTTTAAGATAGCTTGATAATGATTTTAGATTAGGGTTTTCACATGTCTTACCACTTTGTTAATGTTAAATACATAGAAATATTGAAACCCATAAAAGAAAAATACGTAAATGGATATAGAAATCATATAATTTAATACAATATATAACTCATGGAATGTCATATAAGAGAAAACCTAATTAGAAGGTGAGGCTTATACTGTACTCTTTTTTATTTAATTATGGAAATACAAATATAAAGAAAGGGGCATTGACTATCAAGTTGCATATGACATTGTTGTCTATATGGTTGTTATAAATTATCTCTCTCCTTTGTTTTGATCTCAAATCCCACTCCTAGCTGTTGTGCACAATTATGTTTTAATACAATCCTAAAAAGTGGAACCCCTTCTCTTCCTAATGTCGTAGTGTTTAACATAGGTCGGAAACTATTTAAAATTTGGGGATTTCACATTTTTCAAGCCACTATTAGTGTTAAGTTTTTGGACCTCTTAGGATCTTCTTGAATGTCCACACATGGTTAACTCCACATATCTATGTAATGGCATTGATGCAGCGTCCACTTGGTACCACCATGTGAACAAGTTAGCTCAACTCTTGGGAGGCATAGCTTCTGCATATGAAATTTGATTAAGGTGATTTTCAGATTGTTTGGAAGCTAGAATTGGTGCGTAAAATGACATCAAGAGGTAGAGAGCTATGCTCAAAAAAATTTCACTCATTTCATATCCAAAAATAACTTTAAAGAACTTTAAATTCTAAATCTCAAAATTAAGACATATCACAAAATATGCCACAAAAGATATTTTCTCCAAACTTTCTACCCAAATAATATCAAAATAAATAACAAGTTATCTAATAACTTATTTTAAATGAGATAAACAATGTTTCATTTCAATTTTTATTTGTAGAATTTATTTTATTGTATATTAAGGTGAAACAAGAATTGGAATGTTTTGTTTGGCAATGTCTTGATATTCTTAATATGAAAAGTAAAGTATTTATGTATTCTTAAAATGGAATGCGTGTCACTTTGTGGTGAGAAGAGGCATATGTATAAAAAGAAATTACATACATAAAGCAAAATGAAAAATAAAGTGTTGCTTTCCTTTTAAGTTAAGCTATGGGATCAATCAAACAAGGAAAATGGTTATGGTTTGTTTTGTGTATGATAAAAAGTCCGATGAAGACCTATTCATCATTTCCATTGTACAATTAACTGGGCCTTGCAGAGATATCATTTATGAGGGTTACTCAGGCTACATCCCTAAAGAACTGGTAATTCTTTTGGCAACCAAAAAATGACGGATACTGGAGCTATGTCTCGAAAGAACTGGTGACACTTCCAACAACCAAAAAGTGATGGGTACTAGGGCTACATCCTGAAAGAACTGGTGACACTTCCAGTAGCCAAAAGAATCAACCAAGGTATTGAATGAGGCTTTAGTGCTTCCCACACCTCCACCTATAGGGAAAGACGCCCTAAAATTTGGCCAATAGGATACCTTCGTCTGACGGAGGCAGTTGAGTCTTTAGCTACTTGGTAATCAGTTATCAGTGCCAAGCACTATATAGGTTGGGTAGCCCCATATAGTACTGCACACACTGAGAGCCTAAGCTGAACCCCCTCTAGATTAGGTCTTATGTTTCCTGGGTAGTCTTTTCCGTGGGATGATTGAAGGATTTGAAGACAACTTCTATGTTTCAAAATGTAATATGACAATGGTGGCTTATTGGATTCCTACCTGCAACAGTCCTAACCTAAACTATAAATTATTTTGTGGCCCATGTGGGGAAATTTAGTTTGTTCTAGTTATGATTGCTTTTAGGTGTATTCCTTCACTTATGGTGTGAAAATTTACACTTAAATAAAACAAGTACAAAAGAACCTTACGCTTGATTCCATTTGTTCAATGTTTAGAGTAGCTTAGTGTGTCTAGTGAAATGTGTGTGTAAGTGACAAAGTGAACATACAAAGTTTGTAGTCATATGGATATGTGATGATAATTTACAAAATCATCTACTTTCACTGAGTTATGTTTGTTCCTTACCTGCAAAGAAAATAATGTATGGTTGACGGGCCACTTACTTCCTTCCTATTACACTACATGAGCCTAAAAAAGGAGACGGAAAACTAAGTGCTTTGAGAAATATTTCAGATGCGAACCCATGATCCTCTAAAAGACCCAAGAAAAGGAGGGGCTACTCGATTTCTTCAATAACACTAGTAATGAAGTAAAAATTCTTTGGTTAGTAAAAAGTATGAGTGGATTATGGGCCACTTACTCCTTTTCTAATTAAGTTATGTGACTTGGGTAAAATACCAAAAAAAATTGAAAAAATGTGTGGATTATGGCCACTTACTTTTCCCCTTAATTAAGCTATGTGTGACACGTAAAAATTTTAAAGTAAAGGTTAAGTAATTTCCCTACTAATACTGATTATTAAAACAATTTGAACTATCTGGAAAAATAATTGCAGAGGTGAAGGAAATTCACTAAAGGTTGCTAGTCGCCCATGAAAGAAAAATTAGAATGACTGTTTTTGTTATCGGTAGACCGTGGGGTTAGGTTTTGCACAAGTTAGCAAACTATATGTCAATCTGCAATAAAATGATAAGTGTTAAGCAAAATTTATGGTTTTCTTATTTTATAGTTTTTTAACTGCTAATTGTTTTCGATTGATGCACTGCGTATTTTAGGTTCCAATTAGGTCGCTACTCCCCTAGCGCGGGCCAAATTGCGTCCCAAATTATCCATTTAAAAATTAAAAAATAATAATGGAAAGCAAAAACGTAATTTTATATTTATATTTTTGAACTTATCATAAAATAAAAATGAAAAGAAAACACATAAATTTATATTTATATGTTTGAACTTACGATATGCATTAAGTTAGAATCGACTACTGCATGTAAGAAGTCCTTAAGTGACAGATGGGGTTTAAGAAACCCACTCTAATTTTAGCTGAACCTATAGTTGGAAGTTTTCAAAGTCAAATTAACCCCTTTGAGGAATGTAAGGTGGGCATGTCTCAATTAATTTAATAGCAGGGCATCATCCATCCCACGTGAGAAGGACAGGAGAATGAATAACTTAATGACAATAGCAACTTACTCTTTGATCACTCGATTTGTTTATTATAGCTTCTACTGTGATTTAGCTCATTTCAATAGCAAGAGTTGGATTGGAGATTATGGTTTTCCTTTGAGGTTTTCAAGGAAGAATTATTTATTTAGTTCATTAGAGATCTCATTTGGCCAAATTCGGATCAAAGAGCTGAATCTATGGATTCCCTCTCCTTACCCTCTTAGTTTTGTAAAATTTATAATCTAAACTAGACTTGGTATGACTTTCCTTGAAACTAATTGCTAATGTTTCAGTTTGGAGTGTGTCACTTAAAACGACCCTCAATTTTGAGTTTGAGCTGGCAGAGGCACCCAAATTTCATCGTGGTTTGGGATGTTCTTTCTTGTTGCTTACTAATTTTATTAACTCATAGTCGATAAGTATATGATTTTGTTAAGGTGCAAGCATTACACAGGCTAAGAGCTAAACACAAAACCTGCTCTCCCTCATCGGTTACTCTACCAACTGACCTACACTCTTTTTCGATGACAAAAAATCCCAAGTTCAACGATGGATCAATATTCCAGCAACTCCCTCGGAGCACTACAACATTTTTCAAAAGAAGACCTCATAATTCCTAGCTAAGGCCTTCGTGGATCGAAGGCTTCATACTTCCTTCTAAATGTTGCAGAACTCTTCATAGCAGAACTCTTCATACCTATATTTTAAATTCTATAATTAATCTATAATCTATAATAAATCATAATCATTTCTATTCTAATTCTTCTATCTACATTTTTCTTAATAATATACATAAATTAAAAATCTAGAACAAATAGATCATATTAATATATCCTATTTATATATTATAAGATATTGATATTATAATGATATATTACATAGCATACATGGTAGCATCTATTAATGATATGTGGTATTATAGTACTATATATATATATATTATAGAATATATATGTAGAGAGAGAGAGGGGTGCTAAAAGGTGAGGGAATTGGAGGCTTACTTATTTTTTAAATGAAACTATATTTCTGGTGGTGAAAATTTTTCTTATCAAAGAAGGTTGATCCCCTGACTAATATGATGAAGAGATGCCACGGTGACTTTCAATGGCCTATGAATCAAGTAATCCATGGGTAAATTCTAAGTTACATTGTCAATCTTCGAGATATATTCACCTCCATGAATTCCAAAAAGAGATTTTAACTTGTGAAAAAAAATCATCGGAGAATATTTTTCTAGAAATATCCTTAACCCTCGAGATCATTCCATCATGACATTAATAATTTCATGAGTTATATATATATATATAATTATATATATTATATATTATATATTATAATAATAGTATTAGTATATACTTATTATATATATATTATATATATTACTGTATAATTATAATATAAGTCTTCCTAAATTAGCAAATATATTACCTTAACTGAAGATCATCAGTTTCGGTGTTGAAAGACACCCTAACTCAATACCATTGGTTTTGATGTTAAAAGACACACCCTAGCCGGCCTAACATTAGCCAAGGACGAATCATTAATTTGCAAGTTGAAGATCTATTGATAATGCCAAATTTCTTCGTTCTATTGTGCTTATTAGGTGGGAGAGATTATGAATTTAGAAGGACATGCTCATTAAGTTTGGGGTAACGTTGTAGATATACAAGACTGAGACTATTTTTTGCCAAAACAGAGGTTGAGCTAGCCATCTTCCTAGACTAAGGTTCGTGATTTTACTGTAGTGAGACAAAGCAATAAAGAAACGGGTTGAATTTCACCACATTACTAGGGTCTATTTAAAGTTTAAACTAATAACAGAAGGTTCATGAATATCCTCTGGTCATATCGGTTTTTTGACACAAGTTGACACTAGTTATGGTACCAAGGCCAAACCCATCAAACATCTAACAATGAATTCCTTTATGCAAGGGGTGATGCAATATGATGAAGTGGAAATGAGAAGCCAAATATTTTGGAACGGTCTAAATACTTGATAAGATGTTTTGACATGTGGAAGTGGCATGTTCTCATGCTCACAGCATGGCCACACTGTAAAACACAAATTAAGGGTCAACGTATCACTCTTGAAACCCTTGAATACAATGAGCAATCACTGAACATGATAGTATCAACATATGCCAAATTTGTTTGTGTTTGTTGTAATATTCCATATGTGGATGCCACTGTGTAATGATTGATTCAAGGAGCTAAAGTTCAACGCTAATAGAAGATATTGACTAGTCACCACACACAATGCTTAATCCAAATTATTGTCCGTGCAGAAAATCAATCCATGCCATGTGTTGAGGCCAAATTACAATTCATGTAATAGATTAGTGGGTTTAACAAGAATATTGAAGAGACAATATTCTCTACAAGAAAATTCCCTCTACGAGACGCTGAGAAAACCATTCATAGCTAGAGCAGAGAAGCCAAAGTTGATAACTTTCCATGAGTGTGTGCCCTCTAGTTGATATTGGTGAATATTAGTTGAATTGTCACTTTGAGGAGGACCCAATACTTTGGTCAAGGCATCTCAATAGGTTTTGTTCCATTGGTTTCATGTAATTTATCCAAATAATTCTAGCTATTAAATATAGTTCCTAAACTTCTAGCATCTTCCATTCCTCAGTTTCTATTTTTGTCTAATTGCTAGAAAATTCCATGGTGTAAATGTTAATTAAATTTTGTGGAGATATTTAAGTAGAAATTAATTCCCCAAAATTTTGAGTGAAACCAAAAAAAATTATTATTACATATATATACCAATGGAGATGGATAATTTATCATCATGTATTACTACTATACAAGCTTTCTACGGACACCATATTATATATATATATTATATATATATATATATATATATTATATATATATATATATATATTATATATATATATAGGTATCCCTATTACTATATATTATTCCTAGATCATATTTCATATATCCTATAATATCGAAATATATGTCTAATACTAGGGAGAACCAATTCATGCATATAAGAACAAATTTCTGCATACAAAATACTACATGGGAAATTACACAAATATAAATCTCTCTATATAAGTTACATTATGTTAAGTTATAGGCTTCAATTTGGCACCTCACAAGTTTCTTTTGTAACTTACAGATATTTCCCAACCTATATTTGACCCTTTAACGATATCTCGTAAGATATAAATTGACAAAAACATGAATTAACATGTCTATGTTTCACTTTGAAAGAAAAAGGTGAAAGGTGAAAGAATATTTAAAGGAAGAGTGGTGTGGTCCTCCCATTGATGCCTAACTCAATGGGATCTCATTAGCATTGGCCAAAACCCTTGCCAATCCCGTCGAGTGAGCCTTCACTACTGACCTTCGAGCCTTCATTACAATGAAATATTCTAACCCTTTTATGGACTCCTTTACATGCAATACCATAGGAAGAAAAATATGTGTGCACAATACCACGTGCCCCAAAACAATCATTGTTTTATCCTGGTCAACTTTGGCTCTATCCTGAGTCAATTTTAACTAACACATTGCCCTATATTACCGTATTGTATACAATAGTAAATAGAGAGCTTGCAAACATTTATGTGTCAACTATGCAATATATACGCACAATAGTGTCAAACATATATATGTATTCACTAAGTTTTTTCTCTAGGAACTTTCATTCCAAATACCTACATATTAAGTATATGTTACCTCTAGGCCCATACATCTTAATTATAAACTCTTTCCTTTTAAGGGGGCTTAGCAAGTTTACGATTAAGGGAATTAAAGCGTTAACCAATACCCTTATTTAATCTTAATTATCTACTAAATATATGGAATATAACTAATTAATATATTAGGAAAATTAATAATTATATAGTATGTCCTATAATACATATATAGTACTAATAATAATAACCTAACCCTATATATATATATACCACAGGCCGTATATAGACCAGAGAGAACAGCGTGACAACAGTCCTAGTATCCAGCAATAATACAATGTTTTGATTTTGTTGAAAACTGTTCATAGATATAGATATCATATTTTGACAACAGATCCTGCGTGATCTTGTACAAGCTACTAGCGAGACATATATGTGACTTAACACGTACTTTTGTTTATACACATGACAGAACACGCTGCGTGGTGGATCTTGTATGACATAATATAGCATATGCAACTTGCATCTACAATATGTAATTTTCCTAATATAATGAAAATTAAGGATTTTTCGAGTGGAATATATATATATATATATATATTATATATATATATATATATATATATATCTAAATATTAATCTTATAAATAATGTATAATTATACGTATTATTATTTATTATATTTATCCCAATTAATATATACTATATATATATATATATATTTTAATGTTTACTAGTAATATATTTATATTATAGATATACCTATATATTATTTTATTAGATATTATGGATATCTATATATTATATACCTTACCTATTAATATATTAATATTTAAGTACTAAGATATTTTTTTAGTTATATTATATACTAAATATATATAACTATATATTCCATATATAGTTATATATGGATATTAATAATAATGATATGAAACAAGCTCACAAAAAGATAGAAAATATATATAAACACCTTCAAAATAATCTTCTTTCAACAGGAAACCTTCTTTACATTACATAAATGAATAATTCTTGGGTGATAGAAATGACAAGACCACCTTTCTATATATAGGAGTCTAAAGGGTCATAACATAATAAGAGATGACAGAACAACAATAATGTAAGGGCACAATAATAACAATAGTGGGCTTCTATGGGGCACAATAATAACAATATGGGGACTACATGGGAACAACAATAATAAGGGGGTTGTAGTAATAACAATAAGGGGTTACACAAGTAGTATAGGGACCTAACATGGCCCTCTCCTTCAAAAAGTGTTGTCCTTAATGCTTGAGCAGTTCTTGATGCTTCTTTATAAAATTCCTATCCTCCCATGTGGAATCCTCTGCGAGTAAGTTCTTCCACTTGATGAGATACTCCGAAATTGATTGATTTTGTAGCTGTCACGTTCTTGATTCTGTGACTGCTCGATGTTCCAAGATGATTTTTCCTTCCTCATCAAGTTCTCACAATGTTGTTTGAATTGGGATCTTCGACAACTTTTGAATGATTTTCCACACTTCTTCATTTCTCTTCCATTCATCCCTTGCTTTATTTATCCAATATAGTTGGATAATAGAAATAACACAAAATAATGCTTCCACATCCTCGTCCTTTCTTGACAGTGCATTTGCAACAAAATTTTTCTTTCATTTTTTGTAGACGATTTCAAATTCATCACCCAAGATATTTGTGACCCATTTTTTATGTCTTCTAAAGATAATAAATTTTCTAAAAAGTATTTAAGACTACCATGATCTATTTTTACCTTGAAGTGTCTTCCCATTAGGTAAGGTCGACATTTCTTAACTGCATGTGGTATTGCCAAGCTTTCCTTCATAAATAATTTGCTTCAGATGTATCCGTAAAAGTAACCAATCATCTACATAAAATATTCTTTCACTACGATGTTGATCTACCTATTGTTTCATTTGATTCTACACCAAAGTGGTGCTATCCATGAAAATTTGGAGAACTTGCTGTTGATGCTCGATGTGATATATCACTACTTGAATATTTTTCTTCTCGATATTTCCTTCTATCTTCAGAGTTTGAGGAGTGATAATTTCTTCGAATCCATTACAAGATATGGTCAGATTCATTTCTGGAAGCTCAATGTCATCTTTCATCTCCTGGACACGTTTCTTCTTGATATGTCATTCTATCTTCATAGTTTGAGGAGTGTTAATTCTAGCCAATTCATTACATGTTACGGTCAGATTCATTTCTTCTTTTTTGATGTGATATTTCACTTCTTGAACCTTTCTCTTCTTGACATGCCCTTCTATCTTGAGAGTTTGAGGAATGGTAATTCTTGCCAATGCTTTACAAGATATGGTTAGATTCATTTCTTCTTTATCTGGGGATGGTTCTTGGTGTATATCCTCTTCTTTTGATGTTTCTTGATCCTTTTCTTCCTTCTCTGCATAATCTATGTAAAACAATTTTTTCTCAGCAGACTTATGACCTTTAGTGTATTTGCTATCACAATTGTAGAAAAGCCCTTTTTCTCTTTTTTCTTCCAATTATTGTGGTGTAAACATTATAGGTTATGGAAGGCTAGGATAAAAAAACTTCCATAATTATAGTCATGAGTGGTGGGATTCCTTGTTTTCATCATTTCGCTTTCAATTTTTCTTACCAACCTCAATGCATTCTCCAATGAATTAGGTTCCCAAAGACGAACCTCATGTTGAATGTTATCCTTTAAAGTACCAATGAAGACATCAATCCTTGGTTTCTCTGGAATATAATTTACCCCTATATTCAATTTTTGAGGGTCCCCAATGTGCTCTGTAATTGAACCCTTTTATTTGAGATTTATCAATTGACTAAAGAAGGTGTTTCTCCTTGTATCCTCATCGTGTGCTATCATTTCCTCTGTGAAAATTAACCACATGAAAAGTGTTTCACGAGAACAAAGCCCTTCATACCATAGAAATTTATTTGATTCTAAATATAAAGATGAAATATGTACCTATTGTAACAGTTGCACGTCATGTAGGTCAAAAAATGGATCCATCTGTAGTATCCAATTTAACAGATCCCTACCATCAAACTTCCTAATATTTCCTTTTCTTAATTTTAGGGTCTCGATATTGAAACGACTGTAACTCTATAATTTCAGATCTCCATGTTCTGAAATTCCTCCCTGCAGTAGCCTTCTAATTCCTCTCTCTAACGTCGCAAGTCTGATCAAGATTGGATTCTTCAAGAAAGAGTTATGTCAAATCTGCCACAATGACCTGATTATAGACTCATTCAGTAGAGTGAAATTGTACAAAGTGCCACATGTCACTATTTCAACCTTAGGACCTAAACCTTAAACACAAAAAACTACAGTTTGCCCTCTTTCTTTAAATTCTGATGAAATTTCAATTTGATGCTCAAAGAGAAAGTTATGATCATTTTGCCAAGGTGACCTATTTGGGACATAATTTGGGAGCCTACAAAAATCCTAAATGTCTTGGAATGTATCTCCAAAAATATAAAAAACCAAAATGTAAAATTTGGGTCCGAGCATCATCACCATTGTAGATCAAATGGGTTTTAATTTTAGAGTAGGAAACTTCATATAAAACAAATTATGGCAAAAATTCCAAGATGACATGTTTCAGATGGAATTCTAGAACTTGCAAATTCCATAAGTTCCTTAGATCATAGCTCAGAAAATGTAGTGAGACAAGATCTCAAATTCAGACCCCATATTCAGACAAATTTGAGCTCAAATGGGTTTTTTTTATCTTCTGAAATGTCGTAGAAAATAGTTATAGTGAAAATTCCATGATCACCACTTTGGAGTAGCGAAACCCTAGAATTCATAGCTCTAATAACAAATGTTATTAAACCAGCTCACAAAAAGATAGAAAAGATAGATAAACACCTTGAAAATAAGCCTCTTCGAGGGGAAATCCTCCTTTACATTACACAAATGAATAATTCTCTTATAATACAAATGACAAGGCCTCCTTTGTATATATATGAGTCTAAGGGATCATAATATAATTAGTGCCGACATAACAATAATAATATAAGGGCACAATCATAACAATATGGGGACTAAATATGCACAACAATATAATAAAGAGGTTGTACTAATAACAATAAGGCGTTGCACTAATGGTATAGGGACCTAACAAGTAAACATAATATAATAATATTATTAATAAGGTATCTAATTATATATGGTATATATCATATAGTATTTAATTATCTTAAAATTCTAATTATTTCCTATGTTTAATTTATATATAATTATACTCATGTGTACCTCTCTACACATGCCACATGAAATACCATAGATATCTCCTCTTCTTGGTCACATTTTGAGTTGGTTTTTATATATTACGAGATTCATCCCAAATACGTAACCATGTTACTACAACCATGGGGTTAACAATGGGTTATTTTGAGATAGTGGTGACTAGGAGTGGTAACTTTCTAGCATGAAAAAAGATACGACACTCAATTAAAACTATCAGCATGATGTTGACATAGCTTAAAGACACAAGTTGAATTCTAATGAATTGAGCTTTGAGGTTAGCCTCATTCAATCTTATGTCACTTTTCTGGTTGGGGACAAAATGACCTTTTTTATGATGTTGGGTTCACTTCTATGCTTCATGGAAATATATTATATATATATATATATATATATATTATATATATTATAATATTATAGTATACTAGGATATTAATATTTATATCCTAAAAAGATATATATATTTATCTAAGATTGATATCCTATAATTCCCGGATGCGGGTGATGGCAGGACGTGTTTAGAGGGTGGGCGGTGAGGTGGGTAGGTGCCAGCCCAGAGGTGACAGACGGTACCGTGCAAGGAATGGTAAAACTTCGCAAGAAATCCGATGGCAGAGGAATTTAATGCCAGTCCTCTCAGCTCGAGCGAACTACTTGGCAACCAGTGCAATGGAGGGTATTAACGTTGGAGGGCCTGTTCATCCAGGGGATATGGTTTGGCATAAGGTGAAATCCCTGATGCGCTCTGTGGAGGAAGGGGGAAGGGATCCGGAGTTCACTCAGCCTGTTTCAGAGACGGGGAAAAGCAGACCCTGCTACTGCATTACAATTGTGTAGGTCCTCCGCACAGAAGCAGCTCTTGTAGCCTGCGTGAGACTGCAATTGGCAAATCCCGTGATGCAAAGGGAAAGGTAGAGAATGTGTAGCAGGCGAGGGGGCACCAGAGGTAGAGCCTCCACGCAGAGGCATGGTCACATTTCGCCCTCCTCCTCCATTGAAGTCACATCGGTGCGACAGCGGTTCCAAGGCAGCAATGATGAAGGTGGCAGATGAGCTGGTAGAGACACAAGAGCGGAAGGAGGTCAGGAGGAATCTCCCACGCTCAGGTATCGGCTTCCCTGCCCTCAAGCTAATTCAACCTTTATTATCTCTATTAGGGTTGAACCTGGTGCTACATAGGATGAGGCAATTCACGTGGCAGACTATCCTTTGCATGGGGTAGAGCCCATACCGGAAGGGCAACGTCAAAGGAGAGAAGAATCTCCCATCGCGTGCCATCCAGTTCGGGCAGGAACAAGTCATTTGGTTCATGGACGAGGGTCTGGAATTGACCTTGAGCGCCCGGCCAAGGAATGCGTCCCCTCAGCTTGTCCTATAGCGCTAGCTGGTCCTAGCAAGCCGGTTCAGGAAGGGCCCTCTGGTGCGGTCATACCTCTCTCAGACTCTGATGATTCTCTCCTATTTGGGTGTCGAGTAGAAGAGGCGCCCTACACCACTGATGAAGAATGAGCTTGCTCTTGGTTACCTCTGCTGCAAGAGCATTTCTATGTTTTTATCTTTATGTCTATGATTCGGCCAAGCGGCATCAACATCTATGTCAACGTGTCGGCTGTAATTGTCTATGTATCTATCTGTCCGTGTCTTGGTCTGTTCAATGTTCTTGTGTCTTTAGTGTCAATATGTCGATCCTTTGGCAAACTATCGTATTCCAAATTTTGATAACGTTCAATTTTGGGAATATAATCAGGGCAAGAAGAGGGCTTCCAGGTAGATTTCCATAGCCTTGGCCATTGTAACTCATATGTATTTCTGATTTTTGTATGATAATAGAATTAGTCTTATTCAGAAGAAAAAAAAGATTGATATC
>APFE030611978.1:10241-41580 GCA_000404065.3 Pinus taeda | reverse complement strand
TATGTTATAGTATCCATATAGTATATTATTATTACATAATATACTATATTATAATATATAGTATACCTAGCTATATTGTATGATATATTATAGTATACTCTATACATATATATAATATCTTATAAGTTAGGGTAATATTACAATATATTATACTAGATATATCTATGATATACCTATATATATTAGTATATACCTATATATATTACTATATGAAAACAATATTAGTATATGGTATATGAGGGATATCATATAGTATACTATACCTTAATTATATGGATATATGGTATCATAACAACGATCTTATCTTGTTTGAAGCATGGCATTACAACTATTTTTAAAACTTTTTTTAAAAGTAAAAAGTACTTTTGGCTTGTACAGAAACCACGTTAGCATGTTGTTGATAATGGAACGTAGAGTTATTTAGTAATTTTTTTAATAAAGTAAAGTTAAATTTCAGTCTTATAATTGTATGATTGTTGAAGTTACATGTAAATAATCTATGTTTTACTTAATAAATTTAAATTATTTGTAGTGTGTACATATTTATATATAAAAATGTGTAAATTTTATAAACTCAATGACGTATAATAAATGTAAGTATAAAATAAATTTAAGTATTGATTTAGTAATATATTTATTTAATTAATTAGGTAGTAAAATTTTAAATTTGACCTTTGAATTATAATGGGATGAGGGTAGTTAATAGAAAATATTGTGTAAATATTATATTTAATTAAATTTCTAAGAGATTAATAAAAATGAATTCTTCAAAGATGAAATGGATTTTTCTGATAGAGATTCGGTGGTCTAAGAGGAGCTAGAGTTCAACAAAGGAAGCGATAGAGGTAAACAGATAACCATGCAAGCGCTAGGAGAAGGGAGGTCCACTCACTCCTATAGTAAGGTGGTTTTAAGTAGATGCGGAGAATGGAATAAGAGCAAGCCTCCACACTCCTTGAAGGAGAAGACAAAAATTCCTGAAGCCTAGAAGGAGGAGGGTTGTAAAACGCATGTAGAGGATGGGACCCACGAGGAAGACCAACAAGAGGGCAAAGCAGAAGACAAAGGTCTAAGAGCAGAGAGTAGAACTAATATGGGTCCCTGTAAGCCAAAGTCCAACAATAATCCATGGGTAATATTGAATGATCCAACATTTCAAGAGCACAGGGAGCACATGACAAACTATGCTATAATATACAAGCTTATGGGAATCTGACTGATGAAGAAACCATTGTACACTTGGATAAAATACAACTGGAAACCAAAAGGGGAACTAGAGATACATCTAGGATCCAAAGGTTTTTTTACAGTGGTGTTTAAAATCTTGGAGGACAGAGATAGGATTTTTGAAGGAGGACCATACTTCTATGTGACTACTGGTCTCTATGTGCATTCGTGGATGATGAACCTTGTGCCAAAGTGAGAAACCTTCACATCATTTTTAGTATGGATTAGAAACTACTCCTTAAATTTGGATTATTGGATGTCAGAATCTTTAAAAGCTATAGGCAACAAATTAGGTCATTTTTTAAAGATTTCAAAAGCAATGCTACGAGGAAAGTATACCTCCTATGCATGCATATGTGTTGATATAGACTTATTAGGAGCTCTTCCGGATGAGGTCATTCTAGATGTGTATGATGATGCATGGGTTCATGCTATCGACTATGAGAAAATTCCTTTCCGATGTCGCAAATGTCATGAGCATGGCCACCTATTCAGAGATTGCCCTATTAATAAGAAGGTGGAATACCAAAATATCAACAAAGGGCAAGACCCAACATGTTTTTATTAAACTGGAAGAAAAAGGGAAAGGAGGGGGAAGAAAAATACAGAAGAAACCTAATGACGATAGAACAAGAATTCACAACAATTTTAAGATCTTAGAAGAAAGAGAACAAGATGAAGGAACTCCAAAGAAAATAGAAAATAAGGCAGTAAGGGGGAAAGGAAACAAGACAAGCATGGAGTTCACTCAAGAACAAAATGAACACACAACAAACCCATTGAGTAATATGGAAGTAGAAAAATGCCATGATGTGAATCAAAGTGAACGTTGTAGGGAGGACCAAGACTTATAAGAGATCCTGGACATGGAGAACCTCGAGCTAGAAAAGATTCTAGAGCAAGGAGGCAACCAAGGAATAAACTCCATAACACAAGACGAAGTTGACAAAATACAAAAACTATTCCTTAATAAGTCACAAAAAGAATCTTAGGAGTCAAAATAGGACACGAAAACTAGGATAACAAAGGGGTTCCATGAATAGAGTTAATAACAGGAAAATTGGCTAAAAACCTAGGAAGGAGAGGAGGAAGAAAGAGACAGAAAGAATTGTTGCTTGAATGTGTAAAGTTCGTGATTGACTCAAGTAGGATGAAATACCTATCCACTTACTCCTTCATTACCCGCCTAATGACTATCACAACCTAGAACATTAGAGGACTAGGGAGTAGGAGAAAACAAAGAAATCTAAGCAATAGAATCAGAGAGAAAAAACCAGACATAGTGTTCATTTAGGAAACAAAATGTTTAGTTGAAAAGGTTAGAGAAGAACATAGAAAATGGTTAAATAGATATGAATATCTTGAGGTGAAGGAAAATAACTCCGTTGGTGGCATTCTTACTCTTTGGGATCCTCAATATTTTGGATTGCATGATGCAGATGCCTCTAGAAACCACCTTTCTCTGATTATCTGAATTGTGGGTGATAGGCAGTGCTACATGATCACCAATGTCCATTTCCTTCAACCACTGAAAGATAAACTTTGGCTCCTCACTTCTCTGGAAGAAATGAAAAAGAGATGCCCTACTTTACCCTGAATTCTAGGGGGAGATTTTAACATGATAAAATCTCTCATGGAAAAAAAGGGTGAACTAGAACACTTGGAAAGGATTCAATTGCCTTCTAGAACTTCCTCACCAATATGAAACTAGTGGATATGGACATTGGTAATGGGATTTTCACATGGAATAAAAAAATAAGGAGCTTTACCCAAGTAGCCTCGAAATTAGATAGATTTATCATCTCAGAGGAACTTCTACTCACTGGGAGGAGCTTAACGGCGTTCATCCTACCTTTTGGTAGTTCTGACTGCTGGCCCATCCAATTGGAGACTTCTCTAATCGGTAAACCAAGGAACAACCCCTTCATGTTTGAGAATGTATGGCTCACACTCTTATATTTCCTCACAAACATAGAGAAATGGTGGAAAGAAGAGCTTCACCTACAAGGTCCAAAGATGCTCCTTCTATATCACAAGCTCAAACACATTAGACGCAGACTCAAAGAGTGGAATAAAAATGAATTTGGAAAATTCTTCAAAGCTAAAAGAGAAGTGGAAGGGAAGCTAAATGAAATAAACCAAATTCTCATCACAAAAGGATACTCAGAGGAAAGGAAAATGATTGCAAACCCACTTCAGGATGAATGGGAGAACAAATGTCTACAAGAGGAAATATTCTCGAGACAAAAATCTAGAGTCTAATGGATTAAGGAAGGGGAGAGAGACAACAAATTATTTCACAAATCCACCATTGCACATAGAAACATCATTAGAATTGTGAAACTCATAGATCAACATGGAACAAAGAAAACTACTCATTAGGAGATGGAGGAGGTTCTAGTCCAGCATTTTCAGGAAATTTCTAAAGAAACTAAAATAGATAGATCACAGTTTATGAGAAGATTTACTTAGTATATTCGTAAACTGGTTTCCAGGTAAGACAATCACAATCTCAACAAACTAGTAACGGGGAAGGAACTTGAGGAAGTCATCACAGAGATGCATAATGAGAAAGCTTCAAGCCCATATTGCTTCAATGTCGATTTTTTTAAAACATGTTGGAGGATTCTAAAGCATGATATATTCGAGGTAATGGAAGACTCAAAAAGATCGAAATATGTCTTAAAGGCACTCGATGAATCTTTCATAGCCATAATCCCCAAATAGGAAAGTGCCAACTCTGTAGACAAATTCATACCTATAGCATTATGCAATGTGGTGTACAAAATTATATCAAAATTAATTTCCAACGAAATCAAACCCCTCCTCCCAACCCTGGTGTCAAAGGAGAAAACAGGTTATGTGGAAGGGAGACAAATTCTCGATAACATAATTCAAGGCCATGAAGTGGTTCATTCACTCAACACCAATAAGTTGGCAGGGATGAGAATTCAACTTGACATAGCGAGAGCTTATGATAGACTTAGGTAGAGTTACATAAGAGAGGTGTTAAAAACCTATGTCTTTGACTACAATTGGATTAGGTGGGTCATGGCTCTTGTAATCGCTGCCAGCTATTCTATTCTTCTCAATGGCTCTACTTTGAGAATATTGAAGCCTACAAGGGGTCCCAGGCAAGGTGATCCTCTTTCCCCTTTCCTTTTTATTCTAATGATGGAAGGTTTAGGTAGAGAAATCACAATTGTCAAGGAGGAAGGAAGCATTCAAGGACTGAGACCCACTTGAGATGGAGACACAATGACACATAAGCAATTTGTGGATAATACTATGCTTCAAGGCATGCCTATAGTCAAAGAACCCAAAGCATTCAAGAAAATTTTGCATGAGTTTGCAATGGCCACGAGCACTTTGGTAAGTCTTACAAAATCAAAAATCTTCTTTTTCAATACTAATATTTCTATTCAGAGAATCTTATAGAGAGTTTTAGGCTTTCAAAGAGATTCATTACCCTCTAAGTATCTCGGAGTTCCCGTCACTGGAAAAGAATTGCACAAACAAATCTAGGATCTTGTTTTGATTAAATTGAAATAAAAAATTAGAAAGTGGGCAAACAGAGCCCTAAATTTAGTAAGGAATCTGATTCTCACTAAGGCAATCCTACAAATTGTCCCTATTTTTATGCTATCTGCCATTCCGTTACCAACTGGACTAATTAATAAAATTAGAAACATTCAAAGATTTTTTCTTTGGGGAGAAGGTGAAGAGAAGAATAAATGGGCTCTGGTGGCTTTGGATAGGATATGCAAATGTAAATCCCATGGTCATTTCAGTCTACATGACCCATAAATTCTAAACAGTGTTTTGGGTGCTAAAGTTTGGTGGAGATGGCTAAGGGAAATACAAGCGCCCTGGGCTAAACTATGGAAACAAAAGTATGCAATGAATTGGTAAGAAATGAACCTTATAAGAATCATAGGAAAATTGAAAGGTTCGCAGGTACAGAATAGGGCCTGGGAGGACAAGGCCTTAGTTCAAAAACATAGTTTCTGGGAGATGAGAAGTGGAAAATGGGCCAAATGATAGGAGGAAAATTGGTAGAAGGAAGCCAATCTCAGTAGTGAGGAATTAGAAAGTATCCAGACAGATACCATAAACAAAGGATTAATTAGGGTGAGTTACTATTGGGATCAATCAGGGAACAATGAAAAATGGAGAATATGGAAACTTCTAGTTTACAATGAGATGAACACGGTGAAAACTCATGCTAAAGCCCTTGAAGATATTGTGGACAAAAGGAATATTCTAACATCAACTTTAGAGGATCAATTAAGATGGGGAAGTAATAAGGCATGTATCTTCAACCTTAAAGAAGCAGAAAGAATAGCTACAGGGCTTAACTTCCCAAGCAGTGGCAAGACCTAGAAAAACATTTGGACTAACCCTCATTGGAAGAAGATCAAACTATTCAAGTGGCTCGTTCAACAAGGCAAGATTCTCACTTGGGAAAATATAAGAAAGAGAGGCTTCGTTGGCCCCTCCAGATGTCACATATGTTGACAATAGGAAGAAACCTCAAATCATCTCCTCAATCTATGCTTCTTCACTGCCACATTATGGAACTAGGCTAGACATGTCTTTAAGTAGACAGACAAGCATGAAAATGATATCATTGGTACAGTAAAGAATTGGAGACAAGATTTCTGGGACAATGAGACAATGAATGCAACTTAGGCTTTAGCTCCAGGGTTCATAATCTAGAATGTATGGAAGGAGCACAACAGTAGGATTTTCAAAGACAAACCAAGCCCGGTGAACAGTATCATCAAGCTAATCCTTAAGCAACTCAAGGAAACGGTCAAAACCCTTGGGAGTTTCTACGCAGATAAACCCATAGGTCAGAAAGAGGCAAGCATCTTGGAAAATTTGGAGCTTTAGGCACATCCCCCTCAAAGCCCTCTGCAGATCAACAAGCATACCTCAGAAGGAGAGGATTTCTGGCTCCCCCATTCTTGCGGGTTCTTAAAATTTAACATAGATGGAGCCTCTAAAGGAAATCCTGGAGATGCTGGGTATGGAGGAGTCATGAGAGACGAGAAGGGAAACATACATGTAATTTTTTACAGTTATCTTAGAAATGATACCAACAATATGGTTGAACTCATGGCAATGGAACTATGCTTGGAAATATTGATCAAGTACAACATGCAAAATGTCATCATTGAGGCTGACTCAGAATTAGTCATTAATTCGGTCAAGCGGATAAGTGCATGATCTATACTAGAG
This sequence comes from Pinus taeda, assembly GCA_000404065.3. Lineage (NCBI taxonomy): Eukaryota > Viridiplantae > Streptophyta > Pinopsida > Pinales > Pinaceae > Pinus > Pinus taeda. The sequence goes on along the minus strand of APFE030611978.1, from coordinate 35,109 downwards.
AAAATTTCAGGTTAGTGGAGACTTCTACAAGTCTATCACAAAATTCAAGCACACCTAGGAATTCTAAGAACTTTCAGATTTGTGCATGTTCGCAGGGAAGCCAACAAAGTAGCAGACTGGCTAGCCAATGAGGGGATTAGAATCAAATGAACCAACATGTGTTACAGATGGGAGGAGGTAACCGATAATAGGCTGCGAGATGAATTCTCATCTTGGGCTCTCATAGACATACAACAAAATCAAAACAGACCAAGAGACAATGTTTTACCTTTTGTCAATGAGGAATAAGAACAAAGTAGAAAGTTTTAAAAAGGAGCACTTTAGGACCTCTCAGAAAGTCAGCAAAGTCTACATTAGATCAGGAGCTATAGGGAGGAAAAGCCTGCAGGAGATGTGCCAACAAAAAAAATATCAACTGGAAACAACAGGCTATCGAGAAGATCAAAGTAGTGATTCTACGGAGGAGGTGACCCTTCCAAGCGTGTCTTTGTTGAGCAGTGTAGCAGGGGCAAATGGAAAGGAAAACTGCAGCCCAGAACTGCTTGGGATAAACCACCCTCATCAGGCACCCTATAACTCGGAAGCAGTTTTCCTGAAATTCAGGTGATGCCACTCAGCAACCAATGCATAGTGGGCGAAGGAGAGAGCTTATTACCCTCATCGCACGATATTCCTCGGGCTTATGTGCTACGCGACTTTGATTTTGGCCGTCGGATTAGAAGGGGGAATATCTACGGCCATAGTTTGTCATGTAGGTTTGTGGGTCAGGATGGTCAAAACCACTTACGATTTACCACTCTTATTGGGAGCCCTTGAACCCAAAAGCATATTTTCAGAAAGGTTTGTGATGCCACTCAGTGAGCAACAAGTGGTGGGGGAGGGTGAGAGAATACGACCCTCATCACGCGGTATTCCTCGATCTATTAAGGCTGTGCGATATGGATAGTACGCATCGGATTAGAATGGGAACAGCGATGGCTATAGTTGGTTGAGCTATTTAGTGGGTTTTCTACGGGCTACTACTCCACATGATACAATGTTAGACCGTCAGATTAAAAAGAAACAGATCAACAGCTCTCGACAAGCGTTCAGACTCGAGGGTCCATGAAATTTCTTATGGGTCCATGGCATATTATTATTATTCGTTAGGTCCCTATAATATTAGTGCAATGCCTTATTGTTATTAGTACAACATTTTTATTATATTGTATTGCCTATGTAGTCCCCATATTGTTATGATTATGCCCTTATATTATTATTGTTATGTCATCTCTAATTATATTATGATCCATTAGACTCATATATATAGAAAGGAGGTCTTGTCATTTGTATTATCAGAGAATTATTCATTTGTGTAATGTAAAGGAGGATTTACTCTCGAAGAGGCTTATTTTTGAGGTATTTATCTATCTTTTCTATCTTTTTGTGAGTTGGTTTCATAACATTTGTGATTATAGCTCCGAATTCAAGGGTTTCGCTGCTCCAAAGAGGTGATCATGGAATTTGCGTTATAACTATTTTCTATGACGATTCAGAAGACAAAAAAACCCATTTGAGCTCAAATCATTTTGAATCTCGGGTCTGAATTTGCGATATTATATGACTACATTTTCTAAGCTATGATCTGAGGAACTTATGGAATTTGCAAGTTCCAGAATTCCATCTGAAACGGGTCATCTTGGCATTTTCGCTATAATTTGTTTTATATGAAGGTTCATACTCTAAAATTAAAACCCATTTGATTCGCAATGGTGGTGATGTTGGGACCCAAATTTTACATTTTGTTTTTTTTCTATTCGGAGATACATTCCAAGACATCTATGATTTCTACAGGCTCCTGAATTATGTCCCAAATAGGTGACCTTGGGAAAATCATCATAACTTTCTCTTTGAGCATCATATTGTTGTGTACCGAGTTCAGGTCCTAAGGTTGAAATAGTGACACATGGCACTTTATACAATTTCAGTCTGTTGAATGAGTCTATAATCATGTCATCATTGGGAGATTGGACATAACTCTTCCTTGAAGAATCCAATCTTGATCACACTTGCGAGGTTAGATAGAGAAATTAGAGGGCTACTGCAAGGATAAATTTTTAGAACATAAAGGTATGAAATTATAGAGTTACAGCCATTTCAATATCGAGTCCCTAAAATCAAGAAAAGGAAATATAAGGAAGTTTGATGGTAGGGATCCGTTAAATTAGATACTACAGATGGATCCATTTTTTGATCTACGTGAGGTGCAACAATTACAAAAGGTACATATTTCATCTTTATATTAACAACCTAATGAAAAGAGTAATTATTATTGCATGTGTAGCCAAAATAAGCATACTCGTGACATTTGGTATAATGTCATATATAAGGGTTCTAATCTAGACTTCTGTAATTACAATTGGGCCCTGAATGGAAATATTTGTAAACATGTATTGAAAGTTGAGATGTTAGTGAGTAACACTGTTTTGGGTGAAAATTTACCATCTGGTGTCACTAATCCCACTACAAAAAGCCCCAACATTTTATTTGATTTAAATGAAACACCTATGTTGGGCCTTGAAATCCAAACAGAACTTTTGCCATGGTTTGGTTCTCCTCCCAATCTGAATTATCATAATGAAACAAGAGTTTATGATTTAGATAATTTCTCATATAATGTTGAATCAACCAATGTACGAAAATATAGTGAATTCTCTGAAGATGATGAGATGAAATATGTTAACTCATAAACTCATGCGAAATTGAGATCCATAAAACCTACAAATTTGGAACATGCATATGCATTGAACACCTTGGTAGACAAAACATGTCAAGAATACAACAAAATGTTTTTCAATACTATAACTCCATCCAAGATCACTGCCAAGAGAAAACATAGTTTCTTGAGTCCAATAAATAAAAAGAGGTGATGTGGTCGCAAGTGAAAATTAGGGACAAATAAACTGCAATTTGAAAGGGTTCGACGAGTTCATGCAAGAAAAAAAAGAATGGTTGAACAATTGTAGTTATCTTCTCAAAAATAAAGAATTGTGGACCACGTGCCTCAGATAATGCAAGATTCTACTATACCCAATATTGGTATCGAAATTTCATGCTATGCATTGTTTTACGTTATATGCGATATATTATCATGTTCAATACATTTGCATAACTATATGAACTTTTTTTATTGTTAAAGTTGAGGGACCGACATCTGACAACATTCCAAATTGTGAAATTTGTTTATTTGATGAACATGGTATTGAAAAAAGATCTAGGGTTGGGAACACTACTTCAGCCATTAACATCCCAATATCCTCCCCAAGGGTACTTCCCCCTATTGTACAATGAATTAGGATGTATCATCACCCCCACCCACCACCTTTTTCCTTCATAAATTCTTCCATTCCTATAACCACCTCTATGATACCTTCCCAATTCTCACCCCTACCTTTTAGTCATCCACCATTCTCATTTTTTCAATCATCCACCCTTAACATTCCAATTCCCCCCTAGGTTAATACTCCAACCTATAGTGATTTCCACTATCGTACAACCGGTGGGGGTGTATCGTCACCCACATCCACTACCTTTTCCCTATTTCACTTCCACCATGCCTTTATCTAACACCCCTGAACCATGCCTGTATCTGTCACTAAGTGCTCCACCATTTACCCAGGAAGAGTTGTCTTCTACATTGCCTCAGATCCTCAAAGTTAGAATGAGTATTTGATCAAAATATCATCATGAATTAATGAAATTGATTCTATGCCTTTCAATTTTTACAACTAATTGATTATTGTAATTTGTGCAAAGATATCAATTTGGAAATCCACCTTCGAGTGCCAAGAGGGATGAGGGTGACTTATAGACCCATAGTTTAGATCGATCATGATGTTGTTTTTCTTTTATGTCATTTGTGGGCATGAGATTCCATTATCTATGTTGGAAATGAAGTTCTATTTTGTAAAAAAGAGAAATGTATAGTTGGACCAATTCTGAATTAAAATACATAAATTTAGACTTGTGTTTATGACAACATCAGCATTGAATTTTAAATCCTTGTGTGGATGCGATCTTATATTCTATAAATGTTACATTACCGTTAATGAATGTAGCTGTAATGGATTTTGCTTTTATTATTTAGAAATTATTAGTTTTAGTTAAGTTACTTTTATATTTATATGTTATTTGATGTTGCATGCCTAGATGAAAATATCATTACCATGGATTGACCTCTTGATTTAATAAATTAGGAGAAGACATGAAGTATAGGGCACAAAATGTATGTATAGAGGCTAGAGTTCTTCACAGCTTCTCCATATGTGCATATATTTTGTAAATGCACAATTTTTTTCCGTATGTGTTTCTTTTTTTTTTGCGTATTTGTGCATATACGAAAAATATGGGCATATACAAAAGATTCACATATACGAAAGATATATGCATATATGGAAGTTCCGCATATACGGAACATGTGCACATATACAAATGTTATGAGTATTTATGAAGGATTTGAGCATATATAGAAGATATGTGTATTTAAGAAAGAAGCATAAGTTTTATATACGGAGGTAGCACAACTTCTGTATATGTGCATATTTCATATCACATATCTTCCGTATGTGAACAACTTATATGTATGTTCATATCTTTCATATATGCACATAAATAGAGGATCCACATATATATGGAGGTTAAAGTTGATTATATAAGAAGGTTGAAGTTATTCGCAACTTTTTTATATGCACATATATGGAAGCTACGTGTATACAGAAGTTGTGCATATCTTCCGTATATGCACAACTTCTGTATATGCAGAACTTTTATATGTGTGCATATTCTCTCTATATGTGTATCATACGTATATTCACATATCTTCTGTATATACGCATATTCAGAAGATATGAACATATACTCGAAACATATATATGAAAGGTAGATATATACGAAAGATATGTCCATATATTATGTGCATGTGCAACTTCCGTATATACACATATCCTCGATATAGGCATATTTGACAGCCTCCATATGTGCATATCCTATGTGCATATATTGAAGAAGTTCATGTACGGAAGACATGCACATATATGGAGGCTAGAGCTCTGCACAACTTCTATATATGCACATATCTTCCATATATGCAATTTTTTTTCCATATATGAAATTTATTTTTTTTCTTCCATATATGTGTGTATCTTTTGTAAATGTGCATTCCCTCTCTATAGTGCACAACCTCTGTATATGCGTATACACAAAACTTCTGCGCATTTGGAAAATACTTATATATATTGGAGTTGTGTATATATGAAGCTTGTATTTGTACATGTGTATGTGCATATACGAAAAATATGCACATATACAAAAGCTTTACATAAACCAAAGATATATGCATATACGAAAGTTGCGCATATACAAAAGATGTGCACATATATAGAAGTTATCCGTATTTAAGGAAGATTTGAACATATATAGAAGATATGTGTATTTATGAAAGAAGCATAAAATTCATTTGTTCATAATGATCCATCAGGCTTTCCAACTTAAGAACCCCCCATAAATTTACATGTATAATAAATGGGCGAATCTCCATGGTATATAGGAAAAATGGAAAGCGATTTTATCAATAATATGATATGTATACATAATTTTTTTGCCGAATCTCTCACCAGGCATGGTGAATATTTTAAGAACCCCCGCTAAATTTACATGTATAATAAATGGGCGAATCTCCATGGTATATAGGAAAAATGGAAAGCGATTTTGTCAATAATATGATATGTATATATAATTTTTTGGCGAATCTCTCACCTAGTATGGCGAATATTTTACTCAATTATAAAATATTGTGTTTATGGAGTACACAAATGAAATCATTGTATTTCTTTAAAATATCTTTTGAAATCAAAATTACCGAAATTACATATCGATAACCTAGTGGGTGTAAGATAAAATTCACCCGTGCCATTCACAGAAAGCATGAGAAAAAACAAAATACTATATATAAAACCAAGAAAAATTCAAATTCATCACTTCTAGGAACCTCATAACCACCCTGCCAATACACAAGTATGTTCCTGTTTGCAATTAGAAAAATTACCCAAATTACAATATGTTTACTCCACTTCTAGGGACCTCGTAACCACCCTGCCAATACACAAGTATGTTTGATGGCTTCCCGCCTTTTGACACAAAATATCTCTGACAAAGGCCCGCGTCCGGACGCTCTTTATGGTTGACCTTAAATGTTGGTACTCGCCTCGAAAACGGTTTTAGGGTTCGGGAAAGGTCTTTTACCGATTGCACCCACACCTGCCGGTTCTCTTCACATCAACCCAACTTTTGTCAACTCAATGCTTCGTCATTCTGTCATTGTTGTTGTTCTGCCGCGCCGGAACTTGCTCTGTCTACGAGGAACCTTTGGTTCTCTGTGTGTTGGTTCGAATTCGACTATGTGGCTATCTCTCGGCTTCAGTGGTTATGGGCGGTGAGTTCTTAATGGCCTCTGAAGCCACATTCACTTTGCACGATGACAATTTGCTAACTGTATATCTGGTTATTCATTTTTGTTTTGAGGTCAGCATTGTTCAATCTAGTTAACTGTTTGTTTCATTTCATGGCAGGTCCGTTCTCCAGGTTCTGCGCTTCGCCCCTAATGTTCAGGTAAGGAATGGCTCCTTGATATAGTATTTCCGCCTTTCTCCTTCAGGTTTTTAACCGTCTCTGCGACTGTCTTTCAGGTTTTGTTTATGATTATATTTGTATCCTCCCTAGTGCCCAGGTCTTCTCGTAAGACCCCTGGTCCTCTGGTTTCTTTCTTTCAATCTTAAATGCTCATATATGTGTTATACAGGTCTCTAACCTTTGTTGGTTTGGCTGCAGGTGAAATCCAGATGACTGGCCTGTGCTCGCGGTGCTCCTAACCGACTTCCCCTCACGCTCTTTCCGGGTAGTGTCTCACATATATTACTGTAGCTATTTGTATGTAGTCTCTGGTTCTTAGGATAGTTTACTTGTGCTGTGGAACGATAAAGGTTCTGCTATTTGTCTGTAAGATGATTTCTTTTTGCCGTTGTCTCGGCCTTACTCCTGTATATGATTGTCGAACTCCTTTCGAGTCAAAACCCTTGTGGGGTTTTACGGACTTTTAATCCGTTGCCGTATGTAGAATTATTTTGTTGTATTATGGACAGTTCAGGGTTTCGAACCCTTCCCCTGCTACTTTCTATTTTCCCCGCTTTGTAAAACCCTAGGGTTTATCCAAACCCTTGTCTGTTGACTCCGTCAATGATTACGGCTATAACTATTTGGATTCTGGTTATATATTTATGTTTTTGAGATTCTATTCCGTTGGTGACTATGCCGGTGCTGAAGCGCTATTCTATTGTGTCATTCGTTGTTTGAATGTTAAGTTATAATGCTGGTTCTGTTCTTCAAATTCTCATTTTATTTTATTGCACTGCTTTACTTGATATGTTGAACAGTATATGAGGGTTTTGTATATCGTATGAAAAGATACATTATTTTATTTCTCTGCTACGGCACTGTCTTTTAATTAATCGGGGGGGTTCTTAGAAATACCTGTGTTTCTCCATTTCGTATACACAGATTTTGTTCTCTGGTTATGGAAACGTCTGAACTATTAGTGTCCGCTTCTCCTACGCTTTCGTCTGGGTGTTGGCCTGTGTGTACAGCCTTGTATGCCCTCTGTCGCACAGTGTTGTGACTGTCACGCCGCTCTACTTACAGAATATATCTGTCTTTTACTTCAACTCAATTTGATTGTACAGGAAAATAAATTATAATGCAAGAATTTGCCTATTACAGTGATGAATAATGAAACGAATAAACAATAAGTATTGATTTTGGAAATGACTGTAGCATTCTATATTTTTTTCATTCATATGAGAGAGGAACCCTTTACAATCATGTCCCTGCTGTTTTTAAACTCAAAGAACCTAACTGTTCTTTCTCAGTCGAAACTAACCCAACAGATTTGGGCAACTGTTTTTATCTAACCGTCTATAACTAATACAATGCTTTCAAAGAAAATTAATTTAACTAACAATTATGTTTCTGTTTCTAATTTCCAAATAAGACAGAATCAGTGCATGAAATAATTTAACCGAATCCTATCAGCATACTAAAAAAAAGTAAATAAAACAAGTAAATGAAATAAAATAACTGACAAGGTTTTGACACCTGTCCAGTTATACGTAATGACTGTGTGTTCTGTTTCTCCCTGAGACTGCTAGCCTCATTCTGCCTCCTCAGAGCTGGATGCTCTTGCATCAGGCTCCCGGGGTGATAAAAAGTCATGGCTCCGTTCCATGAGGTCGTCAACGGAGTAGCCTGCCTTTTGTATTTGTGTCTCATTAAGCCATGAACTTTCCTCTATTGGACGGTTCTTCCACTTCACCAAATACCGTAAATACTCCTTCCTGCGTGTGCGCTTAGCTACTTGTGTGTCCAGAATTCCCTCAATCTCGACGGGTGGTGCCATCGGCATCTGTCTCGTCCATGAATTTCCTTCCAATTTGGTGTCCTGCGGTGGCTCTGCTGCTGCATCATCTGCTGAACCTGCAACATAAGGGAACAGATCTGCCACATTAAAAATAGGGGAAATACCAATCCCTGGTGGCAACTGTATCTCATAAGCGTTCACAGAAAATTTGCGAATGATCTTGCAGGGCCCGATCTTCTTAAATTTGAGCTTGTTGTACTCTCGCTTTGGAAACCGTTCCTTGCGTAAGTACGCAAGAACTTCATCCCCGACATTAAACCGAACTTCCCGGCGTTTTGTATCAGCTCACTGCTTGTACCTTTGACTGCTGTCCTGTAGTTTCTGCTTAACCTGTTCGTGCAGTTTGCTCATAGCTTGGGCAAAATCTTCTCCATCAGCGCTCCGTTTTTCCAGTTTCCCCAAATCTCGTAACTCGTGCACTCCTCGCGGATGCATGCCGTACAAAATTTGGAATGGACTGTAACCGGTGCTACGGTTAGGGGAATCGTTATATGCAAACTCTGCCTGTGCTAGTACACGGTCCCAAGTCCGGGAATTTTCACCTGTTAGACTTCTGAGAAAATTCCCCAGACTCCGGTTCACTACCTCCGTCTGCCCGTCCGTCTGCGGATGATAAGAGGAGCTGAACTGCAACTAAGTATCTAACTTTTTCCACAGAGTTCTCCAGAAATGACTTGTAAAGTTGACGTCTCTGTCAGAGATAATGGTTCGTGGAAGTCCATGTAACCGCACAATCTCTGTAAAGAAAAGATGTGCTATGTAAGTAGCGTCGCTGGTTTTCCTGCATGGTACAAAGTGTGCCATCTTCGAAAATTGGTCGACTACAACCATCACTGAATCAAAGCCGCGTTGTGTTTTTGGCAAACCAAGCACAAAATCCATGCTTACCGAATCCCAAGGTCGACTAGGAATGGGTAGTGGCATATAAAGTCCAGTGTTTTGACTGTGACCTTTTGCCAACTGACAAGTTTTACATCTAGTGACATACCTCTGCACGTCTCGCTGCAACTTAGGCCAAAAATAGAAATGTTGTACCTGAGCAACGGTCTTGTCAATTCCGAAGTGTCCTGCCAGGCCTCCACTATGTTTTTCCTCTATGATATTTTCCCGCATGGAACAGTTGGGAATACACAACTGTCCTCCTTTGAACAACAATCCTTCCTGTAGGTTATAATCCAGCCACTTGCTGTCATTTCGTAACAGCGGGTTTTGGCAAGCCTCATAGGCCTCCATAAACTCGGTGTCAGTCGGATACAGCTCTTTCAAATGTTCAAATCCTAAGATTTGCATTGTGCTCTCCTGTAACAATAATGTTCTCCTACTAAGTGCATCTGCTACCTTATTTGATTGCCCACTAATGTGCTTTAGTACAAACGTGAAACTTTGCAGGTAGTCAACCCAAGCTGCATGCTTGTGGTTCAATTTGTGCTGCTGCATAATGTACTGTAACGCAGAATTATCAGAAAATAAAACAAATTCGTTACCCAATAGATAATGCCACCAGTGTTTTAAAGCCTGCACAATGGCGTAAAACTCCTTGTCATAGGTCGAGTACTTCTGTCTGCTCTCATTTAATTTTTCGCTGAAATAAGCAACCGGTCTGTCCTCCTGGCTAAGAACTGCCCCAATGGCTGTACCACTGGCATCACAACGAACTTGAAAAAGTTTGTTGAAATCCAGAAATCTCAACACTGGTCTTTCAGTGATCCTTTTTTTCAAGTTCTGAAAACTTTGTTCTGCTGCTTCAGTCCAGTGAAATGGCTGATTCACTTTCTTGATCGTATCTAACATTGGTGCGCAAATCTCGCTGAAATTTCTGATGAACTTCCTGTAAAAAATGGAAAGTCCATGGAAACTTCGAACTTCAAACAAACTCTTCGGAGAAGGCCAGCTAACTATAGCTGTCACCTTTTCTAGATCCATTTTTAATTCATTCTCCGCAATAACAAAACCCAGATATATTAGTTCCCGCTGAAAAAAAGGTACATTTCTTCAAGTTAATTAACAGCTTGTTTTGCTGTAATTTTCTCAACACACTCTGTAAATGCCTGAAATGCTCCTCCTTAGTTTTACTAAAAATCAGAATATCGTCCAAGTAAACTATTACAAACTTACCGTTAAATTCCTTCAGCACTTCATTCATCAGATGCATGAATGTGATAGGAGCGTTGCTCAAACCAAACGGCATCACCAGCCATTCGTATAAGCCTTCGTTTGTCTTGAAAGCAGTTTTCCATTCATCTCCCTCACGAATCCGGATCTGGTGATATCCACTCTTCAAGTCAATCTTGGAAAAATAAGTCGCTCCACTCAGACAATCCATCATATCATCCATCCTTGGTAAGGGAAACCTGTACCTAACAGTAATTTTGTTAATAGCCCTGGAATCCGTACACATTCTCCACTATCCTCCTTTCTTGGGAGCCAAAACAGTAGGCACTGCACATGGGCTCATGCTCTCCCGAATAAAACCTTTGTCCAGCAACTCTTGGACCTATTTCCTAATCTCTTCATGGTCCTTGGGACTCATGCGGTAGGCTGCTTTATTTGGTAGACTTGCCCCTGGTATAAAGTCAATGCAGTGACTAATACCCCTCCTAGGTGGAAACTCATCTAGAAGATCATCCACCACAATGTCTCCAAAATCCTGCAGCAGCCTCTGGACTTCTTCTGGCAAATCTGAAACCTGTGTGTGGAGTACCACTGTTCTTGGTCTCCTTATGACAACAAAATTTATCTCGCTGTCCTCAATCTGCTTTATGAATTCTTTCCCACCTAACAGCAGTGCTTTCACTCCACTAGCTTCCGCTGTGTTTTCCTCTTTGATGGGTACAAGCGTATGCTTGATCCCATCTTTCACAAATTTGTAGCAGTTAGTTTTCCCATCATGAACTGCACTTCTGTCAAACTGCCAAGGTCGTCCTAACAGCAAATGACAGACATCCATTGGCATGACATCGCAAAGAATCTTGTCCTTATACCTACCAATCTGAAACTCTACCTCACACTGTTCATCAACTAACAGTTGATGCCCCTTCTGCAACCACGATACTTTGTAAGGAGTGGGATGTTTCAGCTTCTTTAATCCCAGCTTGTCCACCATCTCCACAGCTACCAAATTATCGGTACTCCCACTGTCAATGATTACCTTACAGCACTTACCTCGTGACTTGCAAACAATGCAAAACAAAGCTTTTCGATGATCTGGTTCTGCAACTTCCTTTGCTGGTTTTAACAGCACCTTATTCAACACCAAAGCTTCACCTATCTCAGGTGTGTTCTCCGCTTCTTGCGGTGCCTCCTCAACATCCTCCGGCTGAGCAACATAGGTGCCTCTCCCACCTACTGGTTCACCCTCAGGACAGTCATATGACTTATGTCCCATTTTGTGACAATGATAACATTGGACAGTTCCCCTGCCCCGACCAATCCTCGTCCTCTCTGAGCTGGTCGTCCTTCCCTGTTGCTGTTGTCCTTATCTGTTGCACCAGCAGATTTGGAACTGCTGCCCTCTTCATTTGGACTTGCACCTCTACCTCTGCGATAAACTTTGCCTTTTCCCCTGCCAGAACCACCTCCTCTCCTGGTGTTTTGTTTCCTGTTTATCTTCTCCTCTGCCTTCAGTGCAAACTGATAGGCTTCATCGAGTGTTTGTGGTGAAAGAATACCAATTTCGTCTAAAATCTCCCCTCTCAAGCCATTTACAAATCTAGCTGTTTTCTCTGAGGTATCTTCCACATACCCTACTCGCAGATTCAATTTATAAAACTCCTCTGTAAACTCCCTAACAGTCATTCCTCTTTGTTTCAGGTTCTGTACCTGCCTATACAACATAATCTGATAGTCCTTCGGTAGGAACTTCTCCTTCAGCTTTGCTTCAATTCTGGCCCATTTCTTGATTGCCTGTTTGTTCAATCTTCTCCTTTCCGCCTGAACGTTGTCCCACCATAAGGACGCATGTCCTTTCAGCTTAGTGGCGGCAAAAGTTACTTGCTTGTCTTCACTGGTTTCCTCAAACTCAAAAAATTTATTAACTTCACTCAGCCAATATAACAACACATCTGCTGATAAACTTCCGTCATAGGTAGGCAACTCATGCCTCGGCTTATGACTGGATAGCAAAACTGACTTTAATAATTTAAGTTCTGGTGTTACTCCCTCATACTCATCCTCCTCTGGTTCAACTGCCTCTTCATCATTGTTATCCGCTGGGTTTCTTCTTCCTCCAGCCTCTATCACTGCCAATCTTTCACGCAAGACTCGTATCTCCTCTCGTAATCTAGCATCTACTGGTCTGTGGACTATTCGTCCTCTTCCTCTTCCTCTTCCTCTTGCTCTTCCTCTTGCTTCACCTTCACCTTCTACCTGTTCCATTAGTTCTGACTCAAAAACTGCTCTGATACCACTTATGATGGCTTCCCGCCGTTTGACACAAAATATCTCTGACAAAGGCCCGTGTCCGGACGCTCTTTATGGTTGACCTTAAATGTTGGTACTCGCCTCGAAAAAGGTTTTAGGGTTCGGGAAAGGTCTTTTACCGGTTTCACCCACACCTACCGGTTCTCTTCACATCAACCCGACTTTTGTCAACTCAATGCTTCGTCATTCTGTCATTGTTGTTGTTCTGTCGCGCCGAAACTTGCTCTGTCTGCGAGGAACCTCTGGTTCTCTGTGTGTTGGTTCGAATTCGACTCTGTGGCTATCTCTCGGCTTCAGTGGTTATGGGCGGTGATTTCTTGACGGCCTGTGAAGGCACATTCACTATGCACGATGACAATTTGCTAACTGTATATCTGGTTATTCATTTTTGTTTTGAGGTCAGCATTGTTCAATCTAGTTAACTGTTTGTTTCATTTCATGGCAGGTCCGTTCTCCAGGTTCTGCGCTTCGCCCCTAATTTTCAGGTAAGGAATGGCTCCTTGATATAGTATTTCCGCCTTTCTTCTTAAGGTTTTTAACCGTCTCTGCCACTGTCTTTCAGGTTTTGTTTATGATTATATTTGTATCCTCCTCGGCGCCGAGGTCTTCTGGTAAGACCCCTGGTCCTCTGGTTTCTTTCTTTCAATCTTAAATGCTCATATATGTGTTATACAGGTCTCTAACCTTTGTTGGTTTGGCTGCAGGTGAAATCCAGATGACTGGCCTATGCTCGCGGTGCTCCTAACCGACTTCTCCTCACGCTCTTTCCGGGTAGTGTCTCACATATATTACTGTAGCTATTTGTATGTAGTCTCTGGTTCTTAGGATAGTTTACTTGTGCTTTGGAACGATAAAGGTTCTGCTATTTGTCTGTAAGATGATTTCTTTTTGCCGTTGTCTCGGCCTTACTCCTATATATGATTGTCAAACTCCTTTCGAGTCAAAACCCTTGTGGGGTTTTAGGGACTTTTAATCCGTTGCCGTATGTAGAATTATTTTGTTGTATTATGGACAGTTCAGGGTTTCGAACCCTTCCCCTGCTACTTTCTATTTTCCCCGCTTTGTAAAACCCTAGGGTTTATCCAAACCCTTGTCTGTTGACTCCGTCAATGATTACGGCTGTAACTATTTGGATTCTGGTTATATATTTATGTTGTTGAGATTCTATTCCGTTGGTGACTATGCCGGTGCTAAAGCGTTTTTCTATTGTGTCATTCGTTGTTCGAATGTTAAGTTATAATGCTGGTTCTGTTCTTCAAATTCTAATTTTATTTTAATGCGCTGCTTTACTTGATATGCTGAACAATATATGAGGGTTTTGTATATCATATGAAAAGATACATTATTTTATTTCTCTGCTACGGCACTGTACTCAATCTTTTAATTAATCGGGGGGGTTCGTAGAAATACCTGTGTTTCTCCGTTTTGTATACACAGATTTTGTTCTCTGGTTATGGAAACGTCTGAACTCTTAGTGTCCGCTTCTCCTACGCTTTCGTCTGGGTGTTGGCCTGTGTGTACAGCCTTGTATGCGCTATGTCGGACAGTGTTGTGACTGTCACGCCGCTCCACTTACAGAATATCTCTATCTTTTACTTCAACTCAATTTGATTGTACAGGAAAATAAATTATAATGCAAGAATTTGCCTATTACAGTGATGAATAATGAAACGAATAAACAATAAGTATTGATTTTGGAAATGATTGTAGCATTCTATATTTTTTTCGTTCATATGAGAGAGGAACCCTTTACAATCATGTCCCTGCTGTTTTTTAACTCAAAGAACCTAACTGTTCTTTCTCAGTCGAAACTAACCCAACAGATTTGGGCAACTGTTTTTATCTAACCATCTATAACTAATACAATGCTTTTAAAGAAAATTAATTTAACTAACAGTTATGTTTCTGTTTCTAATTTCCAAATAAGACAGAATCAGTGCATGAAATAATTTAACCGAATCCTATCAGCATACTAAAAAAAAGTAAATAAAGCAAGTAAATGAAATAAAATAACTGACAAGGTTTTGACACCTGTCCAGTTATACGTAATGACTGTGTGTTCTGTTTCTCCCTGAGACTGCCAGCCTCATTCTGCCTCCTCAGAGCTGGATGACTGTGTGTTCTGTTTCTCCCTGAGACTGCCAGCCTCATTCTGCCTCCTCAGAGCTGGATGATCCTGCATCAATGTTCCCGTTTGCAATTAGAGAAATTACCCAAATTACAATCTGTTTACTACAACATATGTTGGAAAGTTATAGAAGGATGACTAGTGCAATCAATGCATTCCTTTTAGCCCTGGATTTGTTTCAGTTTAAAACAGAAGTATACAAATATAGTTGTCCAATGTCTATGCTTTAATCATTCACCTTAAGATGTTTTTACAATATAATTTCCTAAGTCTATTTAATATCTCCATTATCATAAAAACCAACCTATATCCATCTTATCTCCACATCTACCACTCTTAGGGGGATGAAATCTATTTATCCCTCTGAGCACTTGGTAGACGCAGAATTAAGATGGATTTAAGATGGAATTTCCCCTTTAAATAGTCTATTCTCACATGAATACCATGGGTCAATACCATGGGTTATCATAAGCCTGGAGCTTCAAAATTACTATTAGTAATTTATAAAAATTAATAAAATTAATAGTTGGTTTTTATTTTATTTTTATTTTAACCAAGCTAAAATGTTTAACATACATTAAATTACAACATCCATTGATCAAATATTTTTTCACTCTATGCTAGTTTGCATATCACGATATTTGATACCTCTCCGGGGTTAGTAGATCCAGAGTAAAGATGGATCTATTCTCGTTTAATTCCCCCATTTAAATAGGCTACATTCCAAGTGAATACCATGGGTCAATACCATGTGCCATTTTGGTGAATACCATGGGTCAATACCATGTGCCATTTTTATTTTTATTAATACTAATATTAGGGGTTAATAATGTTTTTTTGCATGTTATTAATATAAAAAAAAAAAAAAAAAATTATTTGTTTACCTACTCTAGTTTATTTATATTTTTATTAATTTACCATACCATTCATAATACAAGGTGACTTATGGAGTAAATATAAAAAAATATTTTATTTGTTTACCATACCTCTCGCTTATTTATATTTTTATTAATTTACCATACCTCTTTTACAAATATGGTATTTGGCCCATAGGATTCACTTAAATAAAACCTCTTTCTTGAGCCTTATAAATAGAGGGTTATGGACTAAATATAAAAAGAGGTTTTATTTATTTACCATGCGTCTAGTTTATTTATATTTTTATTAATTTACCATACCTCTTTTACAAATATGGTATTTGGCCCATAGGATTCACTTAAATAAAACCTCTTTCTTGAGCCTTATAAATAGAGGGTTATGGACTAAATATAAAAAGAGGTTTTATTTATTTACCATGTGTCTAGTTTATTTATATTTTTATTTATTTACTATACCTTTTGAGTAAGTATAAAAAGACGTTTTATTTATTTACCATACCTCCACTTTACTTGTATTTGTATTTGTTTACACCCTTGCATGTATATATATGGAGTAAATATAAAAAATGCTTTATTTATTTACCATACCTGTCATTTATTTATATTTTTATTAATTATGCTATTTATTTACCATATCTCTCATTTATTTATATTTTTATTAATTTACCATACCTCTTTTATAAATATGGTATTTGGCCTTTGGCCCATAGGATTCACTTAAATAAAACCTATTCTTGAAAATGGGCGAATGGATTCACTTAAATAAAACCTATTCTTGAAAATGGGCGAATGGAATGTTGTAACTCCTAATTTCAAGGGCTAAATTTACCTTTTTTACCTTTTCCCTTAAAATAAGGTGGGTTATTTGAGGTGATTTGTAAAAATGTACTATGATACAAAATATTTGCCCACTAAAAATTTAAAACCCCTTAATTTCGCCAAAGGGCGAACATTCGCCCCTAAAATCACCCCTACTGGATACTTTGTATTAACTATCAGGTGTTGAATAAGATCAATGTCTGGAATATGTATCTAATCCCACAGATCGATGACCTTTTTGACCAGATCAAGGGGGCCAAATATTTTAGCAATATTGACTTGACGTTAGATTATCACCAAGTCCCAATTAAACCCTTTGATGTGTGGAAGACTTCCTTCAAATCCGAGGGCCTTTTCGAATGGTTGGTCATGTCATTCGGGTTGACGAATTCCCCTACAACCTTCATGAGGTTGATGGATGACATCTTGTGGCCCTTCACCAACTCATTTGTGTTAGTGTATTTGGATGACATCCTAATATTCAACTAGAGTTGGGAAGAGCACCTCCACCATATTTGATAGGTCCTCCAACCCCGCGATAACACAAATTGTGTGCCAATTTGGAGAAATGAACTTTTGTATGACCCAGGTTCAATATTTGGGGTACATCATTGATGAGCACGGTGTTCATGTGAACCCAGCTAAGATACAAGTTATTCGGGGTTGGCCAGCCCCAGCCACTCTAACAGAGCTTCACAAGTTTCTTGGTCTTTCCAATTTCTACCACACATTCGTGTTGGGGTTCTCTCATATCACTTGGCCTTTGAGTCAATTCACCAAGGGTGAGCGAAAAAATAATAAAAATAATATATATATATATCTATATATATTATATATATATATATATATATATATATATATATATATTATTTGGTATAAATCCCAACAAAAGGAGTTTTTCGAGTTGAAGCATCGTCTTTTCTCTGCACCAATTCTCACATTACCATACCTGCATAAACCATTTTAGATTGAGACAAATGCCTCTGACTATGCTATTGGTGCAGTTCTTACTTAGCAGGGGCACCCAGCGGCATATCATAGTGAGACACTTTCATACACATTCTAAAAGTATACTACCAATGATAAAGATATGTATTCCATTATGCAAGCATACCGACAATGGAAGCATTACATTATGGGGAAGGAAATGATCATCCACACTGACGACCGTCCCCTGTAGTTCAAACAAACACATGGAAATTTGCAGAATGATCGCCATTAGAAATGGTCCACATACCTGCAACAGTTTCATTTGAACATTAAGTATAAAAATGGAAACACCAATAATATTGCAGACTTCCTCAGCCAATTAGCAGTCATGGCATTGACCACTATGCTCAACTCTTGTGGACATGAGACTTTAAGGTGCCCGCATCTTTACAAGAGTGATCTGGAATTTGGAAACACATACTATATGCTCTTGGAAGGTAAGAAAGTTCCTTATTTGCACCTCTAGGGTGCATTGTTATGCCACCTAGGATACCTCTATGTTCCTTCAAGCGAGCATGTCAATATTATTTGGGAGATGCGCTACAGTTGTGTCACCAAACATTTTGGAGTAGAGAAAATAGTGGTAGTTCTGCAAAAGTATTTTTATTGGCCGAACCTTTGACATGATGTTGGGAAGTACATCAATCCCTGCACTCCTTGTTCATTTCCAAACTGACCATCAAGACGAAAGGCTTATATACTCCTCTACCTACTCCTAGTCAACCTCGCAAATCCATTTCTGTGGATTACATGTCGGACCTTCCTTCCACTAAGCATGGGAACAACTACATTTTCATGGTCATCAACAGATTCTCTAAGATGGACATTCTGGCGGCCTGCAAGAAAAATATCACAGCAGAAGCCACTGCTAAGCTCTTATTTGAACGAGTGTAAGTACACTTTGGGATCCCATAGTCCATTATCTCACATCGGGAAAGAAGGTTCCTAAGTATATTTTGGTCAAGCTTCTGGTTGATGTTGGATACCAAGTTCACTAAGCCCACAACCTTCCACTCCCAAGCTGATGGCCAAACAGAGGTCATCAACAGGATGATCATGCACATTCTACGAATGTACAACTCGAAGCATCCATGCACATGGGATGAAATCATCCCCTATGTCAGACACGGTTAAAACAGAGCTCTCCATAGCTCAACTGGCCACAACCCCTTTCAAGTGGGATTGGGATTCCAGCCACTATGTACCATTGATGTGGCCATACCATTTGCAGCTACTTAGGTAAATTTGTCTCATCTCCAGGCCAAAGATGACAGGGCTAACGACTTCATTGAGCACATTCAACACATTCGCCAATAGGTCAATGACATATTGGATAGAGACAATGTTAAGTATAAGCAACATCATGATCAGCATGAGGTGCCACATAGGTTATAGGTGGGCGATAAAGTTTGTTACATTTTCAAAAGGAGCATCTAGTTGGGACCCACCACAAGCTTCACCTACTCTGATATTTGCCTTACACCATGACGTGGGAGACAATGATTTTGAGCTTGTAATTCCCCCATTCTTTGGATTGCACCTAGTTTTAAATGTGGACCACCTTCGGCCATACTTTCCACCATTACTGGACGCATCAGACATTGTAGAACAACTCATGCCAATAAAGCTAAACCTAGACTGCATGGAACATGCCACAACTAATCGGATCATGGACACACAGAACAATAACTCTCGCCAGTAGAAGATCCAATTATATCAGGTTTTTAAAGATGGCCAACTCCTACACCAAGGTAAGTGGCTCACCAAGGACCAAGTTCAACAGAAGTTTCCCCATCTCATGGAGGCACTTAACACAATGGGGACCATTTCTTCCTAAGGGGGAGGACTAATCCAAGTGGATATTGGTGGCCACCCACCTATTCCACTTGGAACTCCACTGTTGTTTCTTTTCAATTTCCTTAATTGTAGCACAACTTACTATTTTTGGCATTTTTTCGGTTCTTAAACTTCCAGAGCCGTTTTGAGGGACTAAAAGATGTTTTTAGGGAAACGGAGAGACCAAAAAAGTGGCAAACCATTTTTCTTAATTTTTTTCAACATCCTTTTCGAGATATTCAAAATGAGGTATTATGATAGCCAAACAGAGATCATATGCCAATAACCCCGAGAAGTTGAAGTTTCAACTTACCCTAACAGGGCCCACAAGATTTTGGCACTTCATCTCCTAGGGTTAGGTTTTTGGAAGTTTAGGGTTTCTCATTGTTTCTCAATGATAAAAAGACCATCGAGCCTCATTGTAACATAGTTTGGAGGCATGTAGCAACCACATCTCTTCTCAGAGATAAGATATCATTGTCCGAGCTAGTTTATTTCCATTATGTATGTAAGCATATTTCAGTTCTTTGATATTAATGAAATGAAGTTTTATTTATGTTGCATCTCGGTTTTTATGTTTATATCAACATTATTTTGTGTTCCTGTATAAGTATGGATCAACTATGTAAACCTTCTTAGATATTGCGAAATTGTGTCATCTTCTGCATCTTAATACTTTGAAGTTTATCCTTGAGTGTGAGCTTCCTATGGTCACTATTATTCTAGAACAATTCTGTCAGTGTTTTTGACATCGCGAACATAGTCTCTTTTATGTGGATTCAAAACAATATGATCTCGTACTCCCTCCAATATGATTCTCCTCGCTTTGGCCACATATTTCTTCCACTGAGCAAGATTTTAGCTATTAGATGCTTAGGGTTTTTCTACATCTGTCTTGATGTATTCTAGCAACCCATTGTCATCCAATATTTCATCCATGTAGTCCTTCCACGCAACAAATATTGAGGTGCCTTCTAAGGTATACTCAAGCCTGAGTCCACTGAAAGCCATCTTCTCAGTCCTAAAGAAAACCTCCAACATTGATCTTCAAATTCAAACATCCTGCAATGACAACTTCAAAATCTTTATTCTACAGTGATTCCATATTTGATACCATGTAGAAATTAATGTATAGATTCAATATTGCTCATGAAATTTAATAAATCACAAGACTTGAAGCTACTCTACTGATTTGCAAAAGTTAATTCACCATCTAGAACACAAATCATAGACATGCAAAAGGAAACATCACACATGTACAAAGATCTATCTAGGGGAAAGCAACTGCTTAAAACCCCTTACTATCTATATTGCATTAATCAGAGAATAGATATGAAATACATATGCTTTCTCAAGCCTGAGCACACCCTGCAAGTGTATAGTCTATCCCTCTACTTTACTGATTGGCTCTGGCCAACACTTAGCCAATTTTCAAGCCCTCTTAGTTCCTATTTCTTTATGTTTTTCCCTAGCGAAATTGGCCCCTATTATTTAGGAATATCCCACTATTGAATTTCACAATTCCCTAGGGTCCTTCCTCTCACTGCATGCACCACCTGTACACATTTAAATATGCTACAACTAAGAGTGCACTACCTTGGTATCTCCATCTCAACTGGGTAACTCAAATTCTCTACATGCAACAATTATTTTGAATTGATTGAACAGTTAACTGGTTGATCATTGATTGTGGTTGAAGTTCCACTTCCACAACTTGACCTCCACTAGTTCTCCTGACAGTTAGAACTAGTTAAACTAACAATAACTCAAATTAACTGAAATAGATTTCTATAAATTAGCAATCAAACATATTGAACTAAACTAAAGCTTCCCAAACTCGAATTCACTTAGTTAACTAAGTGAAAAATTCCATGTCACCTCAGTTAACTACCTCCAAGATCTCTGTTGAAATAAAAATTCAAATTTTCTCTAGTTAGACCAAGGAAAAGTCAAACTGAGATTTTCTTGCTGCATTTTCAACACCAGTACTTGTAATTATTCTTCCCTTGACTATGGTTGGCAGGTTTTACTTTGGAAAAGATTATATATTATTCATGTTGTGAGATGAAGCTAATGTTGTCTCTGAACAACTCCCGTCAACAATCTTCTTTCCAATCTCCTATATATTTTGGTTCTACAATGGATTATACACATTTGTTTGGCTCGTGGAATAGTAGTGTGATCTATTTAATGGCCTTGTGAGCTCTTGTGGGCATCTATGGGTTTTTATTGCTTCATAGTGATTGTTTCAAGGTTTCATATATTTGTTTCTAATGGACATTAAAGGTTTCATCTATTTGTTTCTAGTGGACACCCTTGTACATGGTGGAGCCCCTAAAGATTATGGAAATGATGGCTTATTGATTGATAAAATTTTGGACTCAACTAAAGCCTTACTAGATGCTAGGTAGAAAAAGGAATACATTGTAGAAAGGAAACAACAATATTTCTAGCTTATTATGGAAGTTAAGCTTCTGCACCACCTCAGTGATATGGAAAATTCTCTAAATGGGTTATGGGAGGATATTTTTTCTCTTAATTCTTGGGTATTAACATTGGAAAATATCATCGCTGACAATGTCCAATTTGGTTTGAGTGGCATCAGTCCTAGTGCAGCCTTTGAGAATAAGAAAGTTAGTCATCTTCGTGGATATGATCTTACTAGTAACAGATACAATTGATGGTGACCCTCTTCGAAAGTCCTTTTGTTGTCATAAAATAGTTTTATGTTTCCATGCAAATATTATTCAATTCTCACGATATTTTGTCACATTCTCAGTTGTAATGTTTTTTTTACAAGCAAGAATGGAAGCATTATCACCGGTTTTTTGAATGTATGTCCGATTAAATATCTATATGGCCAATTTTTAGATTGCTACTATAAGGTTTATGGCCCTAAATTTAGTCTCTATTAATACAAAACCCTTACTCATTCCTTTTAATATATATAATTGATGAATAAAAGTTTCCTTTTAAATTAATTATTTTAATTCAAATTTGATTGTAATATAAGCTTTTGGGCAACTTAGTTGGTGATAGAAATGAAAATAAAGTGTTATGTGTTAGGGCTAAAGGTTTAAATTCCCCAGATTCACTTGTGCTTGCGAAAAAATGTATACATAAACACCTATAAATAATAATAATATAATAATAATAAATCAACCTCGTGTCACACAACCAATAACATAAATATAAAATATAATATTTTTTAATTTAAATATTTAAATCTCTTTAAATAAAAAAAAAAAAAAACATTTTTTTAATATTAATTTTAAAAATAAAAATAAATTATAAAAATGTAAACATTTATTCAACTTTAATTAATTTATTTTTTCCCTTACCTTTCAATCAAACATTCATCACAATAAATAAATAAAATAAGCAAAACATAATTCAATATTAATAGGGCATACTTCTTAATACCTACTTAAGAAAAGTGTCTCCAAACTTCATTATATGTACATTTTAAAGTTTTCCATCAATATTTTATTATTTAAAAAGTATTATATAAAAAAAATTAAATACACAAAATAGAGTATAACCTTTATTATCTTTCTTTAATAAAAAAAAATATTATGTAGTTTATAATCAAAATTTTATTACCATAATCGAGGTGGTTTAATGGCAAAAATAACTAAGGTGGTAGGGGAAAGGCTCTTTTCAATCACCCTTCTCTCTTGAGGGGGGAGACAAGGTCATCTTGCCTTCCACCTTTTCAAATCAATTAATGATTCATGCACTCACATGGGGGAACATCCATGATACACCTTCTTGCTAAGACATGACATACCAAACCTCATGTGAGGAAGTCTCATCCTGTGAGGCGAGCAACATTCCAAACTCTAGAATTTTATTTTACAAGAGTTGCTTCTATCTGGGAGGCAAGGAAGAGTGATAGTCCCTTTAACCTTGCCCCCTATGGTTATCTACGGAAGTGTTTAGTAATTTTATAGAGGCATTTAGGAATGTTGCGGAGATGAAGAATCCATTTTTGTCCACACTCTGCATGCAAGACCATCCACTCAAAATGAGGAGGCGATCTAGACTTACCGCAAATGAGAGGATGTGGGGTTTGCTCACCTAGGGAGTTTGATAATGCTTCTCAGCACTAGCGAGGGTATTCAAGTGATTTCTTTCACAACTCATCCTTTGCTTATCTAAGTTAATTTTGAAGTTTTTATGGTTAGTGTGTTGACCTTCATCACTTGTATTGGGATCCAATAAGTTAGTATTGTCCCATTCATTCTCACCCTGCTCTGAATTTGATTACACCGTGAATTTTTGCGGGGTCATTCCCCCTGAGAATGATTAATTTTGTTTCAGGACTGCCCCCAATCTGCTCCCTCTCTCGACTAGTTTTGACTATTACTCAAGTCCCCAACCAAACTTTGTTAATCTAGTGCACCCTCCTACTCATCCATCTCTAAGTGACTTGTGGCCCCCTTTAGCCCCCCTTGGCATATAACATTTCCTCTGCTCTTACTCCCATCCACTCCACAATGCCAAGACAAAGAATGAGATGTTGAGTCTCAATGTTGCTCAACAGGCCAAGGGGCAGGCACTTCACAATACCAATCTCAAACACAATCTACTACTCAACATTAAAGGGATTCCATGTTGGAGCATGTCCAAAACAAAATAGATAGGGCTACCTTGGAAGCAATGGAGGAGAGGAATTATCATACAGATGATGATGTCCTTAGTCATGCAGTTGACTGGATCCCTAATTAAGGCCATATGTGTGACTACAAAACTTATATTTGTGCATTGTGGAGCTCTATTCGTGCCTCAAAACACTAATAGGAAAACCATTGGAAGAAGAAAAAAAATGAAAAAAGTAAAATTGCTCTTCAACTAGGCATCTTGTGTGCGGAAAACCACTAGATGTAACTAGAACACAAGGATATGGTGTTGTGTTTAGCTAAGATTGAAGCCCCGCTCTCCAAAGGCAAGGGTCCAACTTCTCCAAGCACCCCTTCAATAGTGATTGCCATGTCTACCTCCACCTAGACTATTCCATGGTTCACTATTTTGTTTACAATCCATTTTTTTAACGGTTTTGATTGTATGCAATCTTCATAGGCTATGGACAAAGTAGATGTTGTAATGTCACTCTCAATTTCACAAACTTTTATGTTAGCTATGTTAACAATGTGAATGTCGTAAATTTTTGGACTAAGGTTTTATTTTTTAATTGATGGTCTAATTTCCCAAATGGAAAATTATAGGAGGAAAAGAATTGATGTATACCATCTTTTAGATAATCAATAGAATAATTTGCTTTAAAAATAT